>MU868500.1:62885-80981 GCA_036418205.1 Ostertagia ostertagi | reverse complement strand
TTTCTGACGACCACACCACATCTAAAACTTTATAGCTCCATTCTGTCAATATTATCTCGCTTTTCTGTTGCCAAGTTTTTGAAGTGCTGAGAACTTTTGAACTCCCTATACAGCGAGAAGAAGCAGTGAAGCGACTGAATACGGCTTTTTGAGATTGGGATATCGAGCAGACCGAGGCAAATATCTGTATACTCTTCGAGATCAACATCCAGTTCGGCTGTGGGTAACTGAATGAAGAGAAATTACTGAAAAAAAAGAAAATATTCTGAAGGGGAACTGACTTTAAGGATTGATAGGTTGAATTGATGATTGATGGGTAAAACATGAGCCATTCAAAGTCAATCAAAGCTCTCAGTTACTACATACTTACCTTCACTCCATCCAGGCAGTGCTCAAAGTTTGAATGAAATTCTTGCATGAGGCTTTCGATATCGGGCATTGGACCACGAAATTGTACGGTAGTTTGGGAAGGTCGAGTTCTATGCAATTCCTAGAAATGTTAATTTGATTGCTGGCTTTCATGACCTACCAGGGAGAAGAGACGGGGACAACAGGTAGAAAAGCTCAACAGAAAGACGATTTTATTGACAAATCGAAGCTTCATTTTCCATGATGCCCGTTGGTTCATAACACCTTCCTTTTATTATACTCGACTCCATCCATACTTATGGCAAATTTGTAGGTAACTGATGATGATTTAACGTTGAACTACACAAAGTGGCACCAAACATTATTTCGAAAGAATTTCGAAAAACTCCACTAACGCCAGAATCGAATCCAGGACTCTTTGTAGAGCTTCTGCATATTTCGGTGGATGCAGATGTATGCAGTGTATCGGACACAGCAGTCCGTCTCTCTAAAGCGCAGACGCGCTAACGTGTGCTACACCTTATGGACCTATCGGCTTCATCTTCCTTCGAACCAGCAGAATAGCCGGTAGGGTGCTCCTTACCGCTAACTGTACTCCAAGCCTGGCAAGGAAGGTAATGCTGTGGAAGCAGGGTCAACCGTCACGTTCGAACATTTTCGGGATTTTTGCGACCCCCTAGCTCTCGAGGGGGTCCAGTTGCGACCCCCTGTTTTTGTTAATAAGAGTGCTAGACATGAATCCGTTGCGCCAGAAAGCGTCTGCGCGTCGTCGCGTCGGCCTTGGAGCGCGGCAGGTATCACCCGGGCGCTGGAAGAACGGGACGCGGCGAAGAAAAAATTTTAGAGGGGAATAACTTTCTTGGGACGTATTTTTTTGACTTGTTGAGGTAGATTTTGATTGTGCCTGAGGTGCGCTTCCAGAAAACTACAAGGATTGCCTAACTCTCCGGAAAGTACTTCTGTTAGAAGTGGAAAACCCAAAATTCTAAGAAGGCGCACCTTCAACTTTGAAGGCCCATAAAATCTTTCGTATGCGACATTTTGGAAATCTGTAAAAAGTTTCAGAAACTTCAAATATTTCTCTAACAAAACAGTATAAAAAGTTTAGTGATTGTCCCCTTTTTCAAAAAATTGTCCCGTTCGAACATTTTTCGTGCAAAAGCGAGTTTTTGGGCTTTCAGCGACCATAACTCACTTCATTTTCATTTCTGTGATGCACTTTTTTCATGGGGTGAAAGAGCAGGATTTGCTCTTTGACATTTTTGAAGACGACGAGGGTTCTTCTTTCTTATTGTTTCACCGTTGTCTGGAAGAATCGTCCTCAGAAAATTAGGTCCCGAAGAACTTTAATTTCAGCCCCGAGAAGTCAAACCTTTCATAGGGATGCATTCAACTGTTCTTTATTCCTCAAGGAAAACACCGTAATTTGCCTAAAACTGTCTCTCTGTGCATAATTAATCGAATCTAATGCGGTCTGCACAAAGCAATTCTTGCCCTCGGATACGCCACGCACGCGCCTGTGGCTGGCAGTCCTCGAAATTGCGACCCCCTTCCGACCAAAATGCGACCCCTTCGTTCGAACAGTTCGAACGGACGGTTGACCCTGTTGGAAGTCCACCACTAACCAACTCTAAATACATCTAGTGTACAGTATGTTAAGGGTCTAGCTTGGAGAGCGGAAGTGCTAGGGCCCGACTAAGTACGCTTTTCATGTGCTGTTGTTTGTTGTGAAGTGGCCTTGGCGAAGGAGCCTTCGGCCCTTGGACAAGGGAAGTTTGGGCCGACGGTGGGTTTTTCTCCTGCGAGCTACCGCCCTCGCCCTCAAGCTCATTTGACTGGGTTAGGAGCCAGTGACGCCCTGGGAGCGGAGGCCGTGTTCCCGGGAAACATCCGTGAAGGACCGCTATGATGGTGTGAGTTGATAAGGACTACGATAGCCCTAAACCACTGCGGTGTATTGGAGGGCAAGGAGGGCCACTGCTTTCGAACCACGACAGGGTGGCGTATTTCTGCAGGAAAAGCGAGCACTTTTGTTGATATTCATCAAAACTCGTGATTTTACAAAAAGCTAATTCAGAAGAATGAAGTTTCAGGGTTAGAAAAGCTCATGAACAGGTCTTCAACCTTTATGTTGTTGATCCACTTATCGATTTCGTGGGAGGATTTGTCAGCTCGTTCAAGCCGCTTTACGGGAGCATCATCTTGTGTTGTTACCTGCAAATTAGCAGCAATTAATTACAGATTGCTAAAATCCTTCACAGTAATCACTTGCACCACTGCCGTAAACTTTTGGATAGCTGACAACAGTACGTTCGGGCCACTTAAATAGAAAACTTTCCGGAGTAATCCAACTTGGTAAGCTCATTCTAGTCTAAACCCGCAGTGATATATAGTGATAAGTAATCATAATTACAAACTATTCATAAATTGTTTAAAAAAATGGAGAGAACAATCTTCACGTCTCTGTTGGCACGCCGCAGTTGCATCGCAAGTATTGTCGGATCGCTTTGCTGAATTGCTGGTTCATCGAGCTGGATGAGTCCGATGTTGTCCTCAACCTAGATCAACGTCCATTGGAGTACGACTGTATTGGCATGAATAGGTCAGAAATTCGGAAACTGTTTCATAGTTAAGAAAGAAATTGCTGCAAATCCAGATGGGGATGTGAAAACAAGTAGGGAGTACAACGTGTGAAGTCATTTTCCAAAATACTCTAATGCCCAACGTGTACATAGGCTCCAACTCCATAGTCCAAAAATATATTCTATGTGGTTCATTGCTCACAAAAAACGATATCATCATCGAACCATCAAAATGTAACATTGCTAATTGCTTACATGTATTCGAGAGTAACTGGCGACAGATTCGGTTCGGAATCGTGGAATCTTCAATTTTTTTACGCGAAACTTTTATAAAAAATCGCATTTTTTTGCCAAGTCTTTCGATTTTATGGGAAATAACTTCCCACACCGTTTTCGTCAGTTGATCTTATGAATACTCTGGGAGGTTGAGGCAATCTCAATCTACTGGCCGAGCTGAGATTAGAATGAAGTTCCCAATCTTTCGACAGCCAGTGCATACATGTGGTTGTCTTCTACTTTACCCTTCGAGCGTCTCCTCTATAATTACAGAGTATTCCGCCTTACATAGCAATATGCAATCATTCCTTCCACGTGCAGATCTCATTCTTACTTTCTTTGTCGAGAATTATTTTAGCGTATTAGAAAAACCTAAATATTTTATACGCAATGTTTTCGATATTACAAAAAATAAAAGCGCCTACAGAACCACTCTGAAACTCGAAATCCTCAAAAAAAAATCCAGAAGTTTCTACAGGATACTACAAAATATCAAAAGCTGTTCCAATGACCGCTCCCAAACTCACTTCATCTGGACGGGGAATTTTGATCATCGCATCGATGTCTCCAATAGCTGGCAAGTAGTCCATGATAAACAGCTTCAGCAAGGGACGTGGGCGAATCTCTTCGG
Organism: Ostertagia ostertagi; assembly: GCA_036418205.1. Lineage (NCBI taxonomy): Eukaryota > Metazoa > Nematoda > Chromadorea > Rhabditida > Trichostrongylidae > Ostertagia > Ostertagia ostertagi. The sequence goes on along the minus strand of MU868500.1, from coordinate 77,123 downwards.
GTTGGTAGGCATTAACGAAAGACAGCAGTTGAAGCTCCTCTTCGTTAAAGTCATTGATGGTATTGCCGTCAGAGTCAGAATACTCTAAAGGAATGTTATCACAGTTGCTTTTTTAAGAGTAGGTAATATAGCGTTGTTTTTTTCGAAACCATTATCGGAAATGCGGCAAAATGCTCGTGCTTGAGATCATTTCCATTTTGGTTTTCTCTCTGGGAAGATGTATAATAAATGTTGGCTTTGCGCATGTCTGCTTGCACCATGCCTCTTTAGATTACGCGCCGAAAAGGATGTTGGCAGTTTGGAGTTAAGAGGTGGAGGTTACGATGAATAAGCAGCCTGCTAGACAAAGGCTAAACTGGTCAAAGGTGCAGTTATGAAAAAAAAAGAAAAAGGCCTGAAGTCCGAGAAACGACCCTTTTTCGCCTCTTGAATCCGATTTGGACAGGTCAGCAACCGAAGCGAGCTCGTTTGCACGTGTTAATTCCGAGTGCCGGTATCATGAAAACAATCATCATCCTTCGATTGATAGCACATTCTTTAGAAAGGTAAAAGGCACGGCTGCCCATGGAGAGCAAACGATGGCGATAGCAGTGTCAGCACCAGCAAGCTTCTATTAGCACTCAAACATTTGCAGGCGTACAGCGGCGCAGGCAGGGTCTGCAAAGGCTAGAGCCAGTCGTCAAGGAAGTGGGCGGGCAGCGCGAATGCGGCGCTAATGTGCCCCTGCTAGGCCGTTGGGGCATACTCTTCGGTGCAAAACGCGCATCGTCACTTTCTAAGGAGCCGCCTTCCTTTCCACAACCATTCCCCGCCTTCGACCTCCGGAATTATCGTGAAATCCTCCTTTACAAGCCCAAATATATTTTATCACTCCGAAAAAAGGAACTTAGAAAAGGTCCAAGGATCCAATTCCAAGCACCTTTTCTAGTTGACGATAGTTAGAGATTTATTGCGAACAATAAATGACACTAATGGAGTGAAGGTGAGTGGTGGCAAGAGGAGTCACTTCCCACTAGATGGTCTTCAGAGGAAATGTCACCAAGGCTATAAGTAAACCAAGCTGTCGGATTCAGCTAATCGGGATACATGTTTCTCAAAGGATCATAGGACAATATATCAACTGTCCACATGTCAAGAAGAGAACGCATTCGGGACAGCTCTCTACTTTTGAATTAAATTGAGTCAGAGTTAACCGTCGAGTTGCGCTGACTTCAAAATTCTGCACGAACCCTTTATATTACAGAGAGGGAGAGGGGGAAACTCAACACTAGCTCTATCAACACCGCCGTCCTTGAATGAGTGCCCTAAAACGATTCTTCCCCCCCCCCCCGCTCACCGCTTTCTGACCACCAATCCACTTCTAATTTTGAAGATCACAAATAAGATCCCTTTTATGACAACCAAGGCCAGAAAGACGGCTCCTTCCAGAATCACTAATACGTCTTTGTTCGCTTTTCAAATAGAATACTGGCGCCAGAAGAGACTGGCAATTCCCATCCAAGCTCTCCTTATTTACTGTCAATCTAATCCCACGACATGTAGTTTGTCATTCATTTATAATGATGTCACTTTCTGAACGCTCCTATCCAGGTTGCCTCCCTTCTGAATATCGACGAATGAGCCTTTGCTAAAAATACTTTATTCTCATGTTCATGTACGTGATGCTGAAATCCCTGGAGACTCAAATTTAAGCAGATGTTAGTTAATATAGAGTGATAAGCTATTCTTCAAACAATTACATACCCTGGCTGTCGCTGTCGCTGTTTTCTTCAAGGCGGCTGCTTCGTCGTATCATCTGTTGGAAAGGTAATGTCACTTTAGACATAATTAGTTCGTTGAGCGATCCCTTTATGGCACCTTCAACTGAGCAGTAATCATTTCAAAAGAAATAGCACAAGAAGGCATAATTATAGTTAAAATTTTGTAACCAAAATTTGACAGAGCTGGTGACAGCAGCACACCGCCTCCATTAAATGGCAAATCTAATGTGCACGTCTACGGCACAATGGATTGCTTCATAATCGATTTTAGGTTAGTCGAGTACACTCCGGGATGAAGTAATGGATCAAAGCGGTTCCACAGTGAGCAATACGACGTGCAGCTTTTTGGAGAATTTTTTTCCACAAAAAATGCTTGGCAAAAAGTAAGCCTGTCGTCAGGAAGGCAACCTTGATTAAAGGAATCCTTTCTGAAAAATTCTTTTCTAACATGAATGTGTCAGTTGTGATCACTGGAACAACACACAAAGTTTCACGCATGAAGATTCGGTTTCCTGAAGAGAAACGCTCAAAAACCACACTCTATGGACAGTCGAAGGTAGGTCGCGCGGAGCCAAAGGCGGGCATGGAAAGAAGTGTGCGCATTGGGCGGCCATGTATCAGGCGACGCATTGAAAAAATCGGGTTCAAGCTTTTGATCTTGGAGAATAGGGACAAAACAAAAAACAGAAGGAAAAGCACAAATAGAAACAAATAGAAACAAAAATCATGATTTTTTCGGGTAGGATTCCTTTCTAGGAATAGGGTTATAATTTAACAAACCCATTTACATCGCTAAAAAATTTAACTAATTTCTTAAACGTACTCTTGTGCTCCTCAGATTTTGGCGCCGTTGGTGGGGTGTATGCCGGTGGTGAAGAAGGCGGATAAGGGATCGTTGAGGGTAAATCTAAACGACATTTCTAAATTCACTACCTGCGAACAACATCACATCTCCATAGCACGGGGTTGTACTTCAGCAAGGACGAGCAGTATCTCCGTGCTCAGAATTTTAGGATTTAGGTCACTCCACAGAATTCTGTTACAATTTCCTCTTGGTCGGCCAGCTCAGCAAGACATCGGATGTGCCAGATGTAGCCGAAGTACAACCCAACCTCTCCAGCTATATGCTAAAGGTAGCTGTTCCGTACTACGCACTTAGAGCTTCTTCGTATTCCTCCGGTACATCAGAAGGTTCGACGTCCTGGAACAAGATAATCATCATCGCCATCACTCTAAGGGATTTACAAGTATATAACCTCACCTTTTCTTCTTCCGACTGCCCTGGCTGGGTTCCAGAGAATCGTACTGATCTGACACCTAAAACAGTTTCGCTATTCCGCTTACGTGTAGTGCTCAGCCGTAGTGAATAATGGCGTTTGCGCTGAAGCAAATGCACAATGTGACACCATCTGACCAATCGGTACATGCCGCTTTCCAAAGTAGTCTATGTACAGTAGCGGTCAAAAGTTTGGAAACTTTTTTATTTTTGATCTAGTGTAGCCAATAGACAATGAAATTGTCCCAAATTCACATATTATATACAGAATCAAGTGTAGATTACGACAAGCAACATGATTTTTTGAAAACGAGATCGCTTTTGAAAAATACGAATTTTTATAAGAAATGGCGCGTCAAAAGTTTGGAAACTTCTCAATTCCAAAGCGAATTCGGCAAAATAGCTCTCGAATCTACATGATAAATTAGTTATTCGATGAGTAGCTGTGAATTTCTATGTCAGCGTCGTTTTTATTGACATGGAGTTGATTATAAAATAATTTTAGGACTTTTAAGTCGAACCCTGCACACTGTGAACTAAATCACATTGTTTGGTGGGATTCTTAACTGGAATGTGGGTTGAGCGACATGCCAGTTCTTCCGTGGGATGTAGAACTCAATTAGACTTTAGATCTTGACTTGGTCGCTTCATAACAGCTTCTTTTTCTGGGTTTAGGAAGGCGGCAGTGAGGAGGTAGGCCTGCATCGGGTCATTCGCGACGGCTCGTGTTGATAGAGCTAGTGTTGAGTTTCCCCCTCTCCCTCTCTGTAATATAAAAGGTTCGTGCATTCTCAATTTTGAAGTCAGCGCAACTCGACGGTTAACTCTGACTCAATTTAATTCAAAAGTAGAGAGCTGTCCCGAATGCGTTCTCTTCTTGACATGTGGACAGTTGATATATTGTCCTATGATCCTTTGAGAAAACATGTATCCCGATTAGCTGAATCGACAGCTTTTTACAACCTTGCTGAATTCTGCTGAGACCATCTAGGGAGGTCCTCCCCACCACTACCTACTCCGATAGTCATGATTGTCGCAATAAACTCTAACTATCTGCAACTAGAAAAGCACGCTGGAATCGTCCTGGACCTGCTAATCTTTTTTCTGAGTAAAATAATTTGGCTGTAAAGGAGGGATTTCACGTAATGCGGAAGGGTCCGAAGGCGGGAATGGTGAAAAAGCGGCCCTGAAAAAGGACGAATGCGCTTTTGCACGAAGAGTAGCCCCAACATCCTAGCAGGGCACATTAGCGCCCATGCGCGGCCGCCCACTTCCTTAGACGACTGGCTCAGCCTTTGCAGACCCGCTGCGCCGCGTACGCTCTCAAAGTTGATGCTAATAGAGCTCTGTGCTGACACTGCTACGCCATATGGCTCTCCAGCAGTCCGGTACCTTTCTAAAGAATTTACTATCAATCGAAGAGATGATGTTTCATATAGCGGCACTCGAATTAACACTTGCAAACTAGCTACACTTCGGTTCGAACCGTCAATCGATTCAAGAGGCGAAAAAGTGAGTCGTTCTCTGATTCAGCCTTTTTCTTTTTCATACTACTTTGACCAGTTACCTTTGCTAGCAGTACTGATTATTCATCGCCCAAACCCACCCCTTACTCAAATCAAAAATCCTTTCGGCGCGTAATCAAAAGGCATTGGTGAATCAGACATGCGCAAACCAACATTTTTTTAGAACTTCGTATAGCATACATTATACGAAGTTATACGAAAGCACGAGCATTTTGCCGCATTTCCGATAATGGTTTCGAAAAAAACAACGCTATATTACCTACTCTTAAAAAAGCAACTGTGATAACATTCCTTTAGAGTATTCTGACCTCTGACGGCAATACCATCAATGACTTTAACGAAGAGGAGCTTCAACTGCTGTCTTTCGTTAATGCCTACCACCCAATAGATCCCCACGTCCCTTTCAGAAGCTTTTATGCAGATACTGCAGTTTGCGAGACACGTGCGATGTCAAAATTCCCGGCCAGATAAGTATTGGCGGTTCATGAACACTTTGATATTTTGTATTAATCTGTAGAAACTTCTGCAAAAATTTGTATATTTGGAGGATTAATTATCATAGGTCTGTAGCCCTTTTATTTTTGAAACGAAAACATTGCGTATAAAATATTTATTTTTCTAATACGCTAAAATAATTCTCGACAAAGAAAGTAAGAATGAGATCTGCACGTGGAAGGAATGATTGCATATTGCTATGTAAGGCGGAATACTCTGTAATTATACGTCGACGCTCGAAGGGTAAAGTAGAAGACAACCACAGAGCACTGCTGTCTAAAGATTGGGAACTTCATTTAACTCAGCTCGCCAGTAAGATTTAATTGCCGTCAAACCTCCCAAGTACATAAATCAAAACGACGAAAACGTGTGAAGTTCCCATAAAATCGAAAGACTCGAAAAAATTGCATTGTATAAAGTCGCGAAAAAATAAATCCCACGATTCGAAGCCAATCGTCCAGTACTCCGAAATACATGAAGCAATACAATGTACAGTATTTCGATGAGAATCGTTGGAGCAATGACACATAGAATATATTTGACTATAGTGGAGACTATGTACCTTGGCAGTAAGTTAGTGGAAAATTGACTTACACGCTGTACTACGTTCACATCCATCTGATTACAGCAATTCTCTTAACTAGAAACAGTCGAATTTCTACCTATCATGCCATATACAGTCGTACTCAATGGACGTTGATCTAGGTTGAGGACAACATCGGACTCATCCAGCTCGATGAACCAGCAATTCAGCAAAGCGATCCGACAATACTTGCGATGCAACTGCGGCGTGCCAACAGAGACGTGAAGATTGTTCTCTCCATTTTTTTAACAATTTATAATATTGTAATTATGATTACTTATCACTATATATCACTGCGGGTTTAGACTAGAATGAGCTTACCAAGTTGGATTACTCCGGAAAGTTTTCTATTTAAGTGGCCCGAACGTACTGTTGTCAGCTATCCAAAAGTTTACGGCAGTAAGACTGATACTTGAAGGATTTTAGCAATCTGTAATTAATTGCTGCTAATTTGCAGGTAACAACACAAGATGATGCTCCCGTAAAGCGGCTTGAACGAGCTGACAAATCCTCCCACGAAATCGATAAGTGGATCAACAACATAAAGGTTGAAGACCGTAATAACTTTCTAACCCTGAAACTCCATTCTGCTAACTAGCATTGTAAAATCACAAGTTAAGATGAATATCAACAAAAGGCTCGCTTCCTGCAGAAATACGCACCTCGTGGTTCAAAGCAGTACGCCTCCTGCCCTTCAATACACCGCAATGTTAGCGCTATCAGCCTTTATCACACTCAACACCTCATACGGCCCACGTGTTGCCAGAACACTGCCTCGCCCCAGGGCGCACGCGCCCTAACAGTCAAATGACTGAGGGCGAGGGCGGTAGCTCGCAGGAGAAAAACCCACCGTGGGCCCAAACATCCTTGTCCAAGGGCCGAAGGCTCCTTCGCCAAGGCCACTTCACAACAAACAACAGCACATGAAAAGCGTACTTAGTCGGGCCCACTCCGCTCTCAAGTAGACCCTAATACTTACACTAGATATTAGAGTTTATTGGCGGACTCACCAGGGTCAACCGTCCGTTCGAACTGTTCGAACGAAGGGGTCGCATTTTGGTCGGAAGGGGGTCGCAATTTCGAGGACTGCCAGCCACAGGCGCGTGCGTGGCGTATCCGAGGGCAAGAATTGTTTGTGCAGACCGCATTAGATTCGATTTATTATGCACAGAGAGACAGTTTTAGGCAAATTACGGCGTTTTCTTGAGAAAAAAACAGCTGAATGCATCTCTATGAAAGGTTTGACTTCTCGGGCTGAAGTTGAACTTCTTCGGGGACCTACTTTTCTGAGGACGGTTCTTCCAGACAATGATGAAACAAATTAAGAAGAAGAACCTCGTCGTCTTCAAAAATGTCTTCGCCTCTTTCCAAAATGCTCTCTTGAAGGAAGTTATTATTGCTCAAAGCTCGAAAACTCGCATGTGCTGCTCAAAAACCTATGGGATCCAAATGTTCGAACGTGGGATTTTCTCGAAAAAATGAACTTTGAAAAACGTTTCAGAGCTTAGGAAATCAGAATCCTCCTTTCACCCGGAATTGGTGCATCAGAAATGAAAATGAAGTGAGTTATGCCCGCTGAAAGCTTAAAAACTCGCAATTTCAAAAAAAGTGTTCGAAGGGGGCGACTTTTTGAAAAAGAGGACAATCGTCAAACTTTTTATACTGTTTTGTTAGAGGAACATTTGAAGTTTCAGAAACTTTTTACAATTCCAAAATTGTCGCATGACGAAGTGTATGGGCTCAAAGTGAAAAGTGCGCCCTCTTAAATTGAGGTTCCGCATTCTAACAGAATGCTTTCGCGGGATAGCAATGTAGTTTTCTGGAAGCGCACCTCAGGCACAATCAAAATCTACCTCAACAAGTCAAAAAAATACGTCCCAAGAAAGTTATTCCCCTCTGAATTTTTTCTTCGCCGCGTCCCGTTCTTCCAGCGCCCGGTTGATACCTACCGCGCTCCAAGGCCGACGCGACGACGCGCAGACGCTTTCTGGGGCAACGGATTCATGTCTAGCAGTCTTATTAACAAAACAGGGGAGGTCGCAACTGACCCTTTAACTAGGGTGTCGCACAAAATCCCAAAGATCGACGACGTTGACCTGCTCCACAGGCATTACCTCCTCCAGGCCATGAGGACAGTTAGCGTATGAATAAGGAGAGGGACGAAGCACCCCTACGTGGCTATTCTGTTCTGTCCAAAGAAGTCATGAGCACATTTAGGTCATAAGCAATGTGAGAGCAAAGGTAAAAGAAAATTTTTATCCGTATTCTCCGGAATCGCAGCGGTGTTAAATAAGATACCCATTGGAAAAAAACTGATCTTAGCGCCGACCTCCTTGCATGTGAATTTTCTTTGTGAAACTGTTACAGCCTATATTACGTGCGCATTTAGAGAGCGAGGAATTATGCTGTCCTAAGGCATTAACATAAGCAAATTACATGCATTTACATGCTGCCACTCCAGCCGAACGTTATGCAAGACACTGAAGCTTACAAAGAATCCTGGATTCGAATATTGAGGAGTAGGATCATCATAATGATATTAGTGAGGGAGAGCAATTTAAAAGTTTCAAACTTTTGACGCAACATTTCTAGTTTTTGATAAAAATTCCTCTCGAATAATCAAGTTTAGTGCACACTGGTTCATGAACAGATTTACTTAAACGAGTTTCTTTAAATGCGAATTAATGGCCTTTCATCGGTACATTCTGCGTACAAACTTTGCACTGATGTTTAGGATTGGTGATCGTGTAATAGTCTAAATCTTATGAAAAAACAGAATATTCGTGTAGGTTTCGGCCCTATGACGCACATAACTGGGCCAAGTCATCAATGGAAAAAATTAAAGTTCAGAATATTAGTCAGTATTAAAATCGTCTCAGATGTTGATATCGCTTTTTAACCTGTCTAGCTAGTTTATCCCTCAGTCTACCGTTCTTCATAGCCTCGTCTTAGTCCAGATACACAAAATGAGGCGCTAATCAACACTTAACATTTCTTGAGGAATTGCATGAGAAACTCGACCCCACCGATTCCAAGACCGCGGAAACATTTCGGATAGTAATGCTCAGCGGTAATAAGGGTCCTCAAGAAGACTCATCTCATAGTACCGATTATCGAAAGCTACATGGCACAGTGAATTTCATCACCGAATTGACACGGCCGGAAGAGCGAAAGTATCCCGTCAAGTAATGTAGTACGAGAAGCTATTTTGAATGACGCTCACGCCTTATAATGGTCTGCATGTTTTACCCAGTCAATTCATACCTAAGCCTATACAAACTCCACTTAAACTAGATCAATCGTATCGAAAGTCAGTTCCACAAACTGACCTGCAAAATTCAATCAGATAGGTCACTTGTCTGCTTGTATATTGTAGAAGATAAAATTGCATGATACAACTCATTTTCAGACGCCCACGGTATGCTCGCAAAGCCTTAAAAATCGTCCACGAGTTCGTGATCCGAAGATGATTAACCAGAGGCGAAGATTACAGATTATCGAATACCGCCTGGGTCCGTGCCGCAAATTCTCTCTCAATTTCTCAAAAGAGAATAGCCTCGTATTCAGTCGCTCACTGGCTGCTCTCCCTGCAGAGACGTAGGGAGCTCCTTCGATAAAAACAAGTACGATCACCCTCTTTCGTGGGGAAAGAAAAGGCGAATGTACAGAATATGATCGTATAATTGGTAGATGAATTTACAAGGAAAAATTCAGTACAGGTAATGTGGTCGCTGGCTAAGAACATACTTGCAGGTCTGTCAGCTGGCGTCAACATAGTCGCTGGTTGTCCATTACCAACGCTGCTTTCTGAATGCAAAGGAATATCGTCGTCTGATTCGGACTGTGGTGGGACAACAACCTCTTCGGGATAATAAATACCCTGAAACTGCTGTTTTACTGTCTATTATTGAGAAAAACTTGATTCAGTGCATAGATGATTATTAGAACGGCTGCAAAGACACTTGTGCAGTAACATGAAGAGACTGAAGAAAGCACGCTCGTGTAAGACTTGAAATAATCAGATTTTCCAAGCTACTCGTTTCAAGACCTTAGAATGAATGGATCAATCTCTCAAACAATTAAAGCCCAAATCTCAATATGACGGTCTAGTTGATTCAACAGATCACGCTCACTCTCTAACCAGGGTAACTGACATCTGTGCGACTATGAATGACGAAAAAGATAGCAATAAAAATCACATTTAGTTAGGTGCTTCAGGAATACAGTGTTATTCTGAGTTCCCCATCCCAAGTAGCTGTTTCAAGTATGCCCGACATGGGTGCCCGTAGGTGCCAACTCCTCGTCAGAAATGAACAGATCTCTCCATACTACTAATGCATAGCTGCTGGTGGGAATAGCACTACAGTCGGTAAGAAAATAATAGGTACTCTGTCAGTTTTACAGCACAAACTGTTTCGCTGTCCTCCACAAGAATTGCTCCTCTATCACGTCATATTTAGTAGTAAGACCCCTAGAGGGCGTGTTTTGCGGGTAGAGAAATGCCGCTTTTTTACAAGTTGAAACCGTAAACATCCTATTCTTCGTAATCTTTCTACGAACGGATAACAACGGCAATTGAGTATCAGCTATGCTGAAGAGCAAGCTGAGTTGAATGGAGAGTGAAAATGTCACTATCACAATAGCGTCCCTACGAGAACAATCGCGGTTTAAAAGCCATACAATCTACCGTACCTGATCCTCTTCTAGTGCACGTATTTGGCTGTGCTCATCTTCTGATGAATCGTCACTGATAGGATCGCTGTTGACGGGATGAAGGGGTGGTGGCGACTTCATCAAGCCATCTTAGCAACGGGCATCAGTGCATTACGCCTCCGTATTGTTACCACGACAACGAGATCGTTATATGCAGCATATTTTGTCCACATAGCCATGAAAGGCTAATGAATGCACAGCTTATTCACAGAACGCCCTAAATTTCTGAACAATATTGCTATCAAATGTTAAATTCGAAAGGTGTAGTAACGAAAGACGTGCATGCCACGCACACAATCCAAAGAACGAATCTCGGCCAGGCCATTCAAGCCATCCACCTTTCCGAATACGATTAGGAGACACTGCAGTTGTCTGAAAATGCTAAGCACTGAACAGTACATCACCCTCTCCCCCCCCCCGCCTTCTCTCCACCTCAAGTCATTACAGTATAGGCCAAATCGCTCCCAAATCAAATTACAATTACAATTACAATTCTTCATGAAACTATTGTTGTATTTGGGTCATCCCAAATCAGTATGATTAACGCGGAATGCTTAATACTTATCGAGTTCTCCGTACGTGACGGTCCAGGAAAACAATAATCCCAGTCGGTAAACGGGCACCTGATCTGTGCGAGCCTAGGCCTGTTGGCCGACCACTCTCCTGTCAGCATTGCAAACATTGACGACTTTTCTGAGTACCGCATCCTTTATAGGAGCTTCACGTTTTGTTGTATGAATGGTTCATCAACTACCACTCTTATCTCGAATGACGCACGTAATGTATGCACGCTCAAGCTGCCAAATGATGCAAGGTAAATGATTCGTGCCAGCTTGTTAGGCTTGGGAATGCAAAGATGAAAATTATCAAATAAACAATGACGATGATACGTGATGTCTGCTCAGCCCTGAACTTGAAGAAGGTACCCTGGAACAGAGCTGAACTGTGCTTTTATTAGGTTGATGCATAATTATTGCGGCTTTTTTCGCGCGTTCTTTTCTCGAGAAGATTGGCGTTTGAGTTTCTGTTTTTTCATGAGAATATTCTTCTTTCTTCCATTAACAGAAATGCTTATCGGAAATTGTCCTCATCTTCACCACACATGCTTACTACTTCTATAAATGTTAGAAGGCGGCGGGGCCATTCCGCGATCTCATCAAACTTCTCAGCGAGGGAGCAATTAGCAAAACCCAAGACGAAGGATCGTTCAAGAAGTTTAAAACGCCACATCTACCGAGCGGAGCTCCTACAGACTAGCAATTCAATCAGACGTTGAAAAACTGGCAAACGAACAAATTTTAGGATGAGCTGGATGCGTTGGTGGCCAGTGTTAGAGCGTGGATCGTCTCCGAGAATCGTGACTTTTTTATCCGTGGAATCACCGAGAGAAAAGCAAATGGGAAGCATTCTTGTGGGATGGTGACCACGCTCCGGGGTTATTATTTAAACATGTTTTTGTTGAATAATTTTGTCGTTTTCGCTGAATAAAATCTGTTGGAAAAAGCCGCAATAATTATGCATCAATCCAATAGCAGATACGATCTTCAAGTTACCATGCTCTTTTCGGCAGAATGAACCCACTTTCAAAACTAATATTATATTTTTTACAAACCTTTGCCCCTTGCAACGCACCCGCAGCAAAACAAAAATAGAACCCGTGTAGAGAGTTTACCTAAAGTGGAACATTCATCATTTGCAAAAAAAAGGTTTCCCGCTGATGCTGTCTCGCACCTGCCGATTAAATGCCGACGCCGATCTACTTTCAGCTCTGCTCCACATTAAAGTGACCTCGTATAGGACACCCTCTAGAATTGCCCACGCCAGAAGACCACAACACTTCAATGATTCCCTCTACTCCAATCCAGTGAAAGGGATAACTAGCATGAGTTCCCGAGTATTGAAGAGATGGTAATGGAATCCTTCTATCACACAAAGAACGAGGACGCTGGCATGACAAATCACATTTATTCACACCATTCATTTCTTGGAATCACCCAAGAACTTCCGTAATTGATCAAAATAATTAATACCATGAGCTTAAACTTGTTAACAAACAATACTAGCGAAGCGCTCGATAAGGGCAATCAAGAATCTAGGAAAAATACTCGAAAACTGAGGACAGATCAGTAACGGAGCTTGTGAAAAGGCGTGAAGTTGCAGGTTCTACAATAAAGCATGATGGACAGTGTAAAGCATAACTATGATAACAGCAACAAGCACATAAGGTTGAATACTTTTATGAACTATATACTAACTTGACCGCGGCTTCTTTATCTGGTCTAGCTAACTGCGCTCGATTACATAGCTTTTCCCATATCAGCTAACGAGCGCAAAGATCGCCAAACCCAAATTAGTGAATACCAGTCCATTCTCTCACAGAAACACATCATGAAAATCAATGCAAATTCTTAGCACTAAACTTTAGGAAGTAACTTGAGGTAGTGAAAATGTACTTGAAAGCACCTTCACATGAACAGTAATCGAAATTTCTTCTTTCACTTTGGCTTATTGGTTTTGATCAGAGAAGAAGCCAAGGATATTTCTTCCGGATCTGCTCATCACTGTTATTCTTGTTTGGAGGTACGTTGAGATACGCTCTTGTTTCTTCCAGTGTCATACCCTGAATGAACAAAGTGATCTCCTGTAACCTTGTGCGTTCACAATTTTTAGGGAGCTGTTTGAAAGAGACCACTGCCGCTAAAGTACTTCAGCGAACGATTTTGGGAGAAGTGAATGTGGGCGGTCACCTCGCGAGGATTTCATTAAAAAAAACACAACAACCATCACCCCACATTTGTTCAGCCAGCCACTACTGGCAGAGCGCAGTAGACATGGTATCGAGCAGGGTCAACCGATGTTGGTACAATCACCAACGAGAGGGATCGTATGTGGTCCATGAGTTGGGAGGAGGTCGTAACCGCGGTGATCAGCAGGGAAAATCGATATCGACTTTGAAATGCATCGGCGAATTAGAAGCACAGCGCAGGCGCGGCGCACACCATGGCAGGGATTGTTAGTGCAAAGCGCTTTAAATTTGGGTTATCAGTAACAAAAGACTGCTTCAGGATTCCGATGTTTCTGAAGTGAACGGGACGGAGAAAATTTCAGTAGCATGAGGGACGGACTTCTCTAAGAAAAAAGGAAATTTTTACAAAATTTTTTGGAGGAACGGATTTTTACAGAAACTTGAGCGAATTTCAAGGCGCATACTCGTAGTTTTCTAGCACACCCAAATTTGTACACGGAATCGTTTTTGAAGGAAATTACAACTACTGAAACCTAAAAATCTCGCATTTTCACGCAAATGTCTTGATGAGTGTCACTCCAAAAAAGTGCAAACGGGACTAATCTCCAAATCGGTGATTTTTTGATTTAAATATTTTTAGGAAGGACCTTGAAGTTTGTCACATTGGCTTCAGCTCCCTAAATCAATGAGTTTGAAGAAAGGCCTGATCATTTGAAGATTGAAAATACGCATGTACACGGAAAAGTACCAACGTGCTAATTTTTTGAACAACTTTTGAGGAGTATTCGGCGATTTCTGGAGGGAACATGGTTTCAATTTTCCTAATCTTCCTACCTTGTCGTACAATCTCGAATATGAGGGAAGGTAGGACCCTCGAAAGAGGCAGATGCAGATGGAAATTTTATTTGATTGGGGCAGGAGCACTAGGGAAAATGGGAACTGCTCTCGCTCCCCGAGATTTTTCCCCGTCCATATGTAAGCTACTGTTTCCCTACACACTCTCAGAGATGGGGTCGTATCAAGGCCTCGGAAAGGGAGGGGGGGATCGTCGTAAAAAGTTCCGAAAATGCACCAACGGTAGGGTTGACGCTGGTATTGAAGAGACCCACGAGACATACTAATCTTTTAACGAAACATAC
>MU868500.1:8688-60256 GCA_036418205.1 Ostertagia ostertagi | reverse complement strand
CGAAATTTTGTCGAAATTGTCATATATTTGGCTACACTTGTCCTTAGGGTATTTGATCACCGCGACATTGAATAGACACTTGTTTGCTGCACAGTCTGCCAGATTCTGTGGGCGTCGTGCAGTTCATTAGTTAAGTAGCCGCCGAATTGGATTAGAAAACGCATCGCAGAAGTTTCTTTGCACGGGGCATACTACAGTGAAGCATGAATCAAGTAAGGTAGTTGAAGCCTTTTCAATCATTTTGACCAGCGAAGGCAAAAGAGAGAACCGCCAGGGCAATCGATCCTGCGACGTCTCGCAGGGAGACCCGGACACGGACACGCCGTGCACTACTTTCCTTCATACTGCGTCGGATGTTCGAAAAATCGTTTGGCAGATTTGGAAAGCAGATTCGAGATCAGCGTCCAAAAAGCGCACCTACGGTGTAGGTCTCATTACATATGGCCACTTCGACCAACCATCCGTTCCTGGTTAGCAAACTTCACAGCACAGCCTTAGACCGGTGCTAGACCTTGCGAAAACAGCGTATTACAAGTATGACTGAAGCGCCAGCGGTCTGAACGATGCGCCAGCGATTCCATCGATGCACCAGCCGTTCATGTGGAGCACCAGCGATTCGGAACAGGGTCAAGCAAGGCGTCGAGAAAAATGTGATATACGACCACTTCCCCTCCCTCTAATGGCCGAAGTCCATGAAACAACTATTCTCAAAAACGGAGTATGGAAGTATGTTGCTTATCTTTCCCGGAAACCTTTCATTAAAAAAACCTGCCACCCCACTCTGAACCGTAAAAGACGTTCAACGAGTAGATACAGCAAAGTAAAATCGTTAACAATCCTACTATGAGATGGAGCAAAAAACGACGAACACGTCATGAAAATACACTGGTGTGCAAAACTTAGGGACGGAAGTAACTTTCACATGATATCCGGTTGCTACCTAACCTAGGTAGATCAAATTTACATGCATAGAAGTAAATGTTGCGATACAGTGCAGAGAGTTATTAGCTGAAAAGCGCAACGGGACGATTGGAAAAATCATTTTTTTTTCTCAAACGCCCTGTCTGAGAGGTCGATGGGTGAGGCTACTCCAACTCATGGCTGATATTCAAAAGAGAGGAGCTGGTCCTTGGTTGGGTGTGCGAACACTATGGACTGCAAAGCACGATCTGCCACGTGCTCCAATACTGGCAGAAGGTTGGTTAAGAGTTCTTGTGGAAAAGCGGTCCATTATTTGAAGACCGTAATTGACAACTGCTGGACAAATGTTGGCGCATGGGGATGCGCTACAACAGCTTTCCTGAATGTCCTCCAACACGTCTCCATAGCATTTTGCCTGTGGTAAGCGGCAGGCTCGACGATCGCGGAAATCCTGCGATTTTCAGGAGTTATTCCACCTAGCATGGTTGATGCTCTCGCACCTTGTCTCCCTACGATTGAAGTTGAGGTCAAAGGCATAGTTGAACAAATGCACAGAAGTGAGGAGTGCAGCGTCACAATAACGTCGACCAGAAAGGCATTCGCAACCAGGAATTGGAGCTTGGTACATCTTCCGACTTTAGGCCTCCCCACACCATATCGAATAGACTATCTAAACAATCAGTCGAACGATTCGCGGTATATATGATCCTATTCTCGCACGTGCGGATAATTCCAAATCACTATCCTACTATCTCAATTGATCTAAAGTGGAAAACACCCGACTCATCCAAATCAGGTTCCTTCGCTGATGTCCCGACCAGGGTCACCCTACGTAGTTACTCTTGTAAATTTTTACGACCCCCCCTCATGGGTGATTAATACGACCCCCTTGTAGTGACACTTGTGTAGAAGAAAGGGTTTACCATCAATATTAATTCCTACGTAAGTCATCAAGATGAAACTTTTGAGCAAAATCACGACACGATATTCATTGCTGCTTGCAAACACGAAAAAAGGAGATGCATCAAAGATATCTGTGTTACTCCAAAGGGTTACCAAACAAGGATGAATGATATAAACTGAACCAGTGACCGGATTTTGACAATATACCTGATAAAAACTTATGATAAGTCAAAAAAATTATCGCTCCAATTGAAGTACTGAAATCCTTCACTTCTTCATGGCAACCAAATTTTTACACCCTCCTTTCTAAGGCTATAACTCCTTCATATTCGAACTTCTGCGCCGAAGTGATTTGATTTGGAAAATACAAATTATTCTCTCTCAAACCATGGAAAATTCTTCGAAAGTTAATTCAATAAATTTTAAGTACGTTGTTACTTTTTTCTGTGCAAAGCGACTTTGTGACCTTCAAATGATCATAACTTCCTTCAGAGTATTCATTTGAGAAGCTGAACACGTATAATAACTACAACATTCAAGCTTTCTAACAAGCCCAAGCGTTCTTAAAAGATCAGCAGTTCAAAAATTAGTCCCGTTGTTACTTTTTGGGGGTTTTGCGTTACTATTTTTCTGGAACCGCGACTTTTTTACCTTCAAACGATCATAACTTCCTTCAAAGTCATTCATTTGAGAAGCTGAACACGTATAATAAACTACAACATTCAAGTTTTCTAACAAGCCCAAGCGTTCTTAAAAGATCAGCAGTTCAAAAAGTAGTCCCGTTGTTACTTTTTGGGGGGTTTGCGTTACTATTTTTCTGGAACCGCGACTTTTTTACCTTCAAAGGATCATAACTTCCTTCAAATTCACTCATTTGGGAAGCTGAACACGGTATGACAAACTACAGGATTCAAGCTTTCTTACGAGCTCCGGAACGTTCCTGGAAAGTCAGCAGTTAAAAAATTAGTCTCGTTGTTACTTTTGTTTCGATTGGTTCTCTTCAAACCGTTTTCCCGAAAATGCGGGTTTTCTTAGGTTTCACTGCCCGCAACTTCTTAGAAGACCAATGTCATGTTTAACCTAGGATGTGCTAGAAAGCATTGAGAATGCGCTTGCACTACATCCCTTGCCTTGGTGCGCGCCACGCCTCGGGCGCCCTTCTAATTCGCTGACTCATTTAAAAGCTCATTTAGAGGGAAGCATGGTTTATAGATGCTCCAGTATCAGTCATCTTACAAAAACGTAACCTGCTAGCTAATATCCGATATTACCAAGAATATCACTGCCGTCCACCGAGAGAGTACGATCCCCGTCCAAGCTCAACTGAGTACGACCCCCTGTTGTTACTCGTAACAACGTAGGGTTGACCCTGGTCCCGACACCTAGCAAATGTTCCCGCCG
Organism: Ostertagia ostertagi; assembly: GCA_036418205.1. Lineage (NCBI taxonomy): Eukaryota > Metazoa > Nematoda > Chromadorea > Rhabditida > Trichostrongylidae > Ostertagia > Ostertagia ostertagi. The sequence continues at coordinate 57,031 of MU868500.1, read as the reverse complement.
ATGCGCGGGTTTCGAACGAACACCAGATACTGTTCATCTGTCAGACAGACCATGCCTATACGGTCACTGCACCACTGCTCCGCCTGGATTTCGTGCCTCACAATCCTGATAGATGTTTTTGCAACTGCAACCTGTGACTGACGTAGATCAATTCTTGTCTGTTGCACAACATAGCAATCACCTGCAGTTGCGGATAATCCTGATCCACCACCTACTCTTCTAGGGGCAGCAGTGGCTGCAGTCTATATTGCCCTTATGCGCACAAAACAATGGGGTAAGCGACATCAAACTCCTGGACCACACTCGTTGCAAATCTTCCTTCTTCCAGCTTCCCAGGGATTCTTTCTCGTGCGAAGTCACCCTCGTGTTGTCTCTGAGACTTGTTGTGATCAAGGACACCACTACTTTCCACAGTGACTTCTCCCTGCTCAGTACACTCCGTCATGTCCTGTCCCACCAAACCCTTCGTTTCATGCGGCCGCTGCCTTTTGGTTCCATACTGAAGCCGACCGCTGTATATATGAGCCCTACTTCCATGTCCATGACTGTGAGGCTTTTGGCAGTACACTTGCGCAGTTTCATCCAATTCCACCAAATTGTTAATAAGTTATGTCAATTTATCCATCTCGTCCTTGAGTTTTGCACACCAGTGTAGTAGCATAATATGATAGTACCTCCTCTTCCTTTATTCCTTCGAAAGGCTTACCGAGTCTTAGTGCTAAACAGAGTATGCTTCTTAATTTGAACGTCCACTTCTTGGTTGATGGAAGCCTTGTAACCAGGGTCAACCGTCACGTTCGAACATTTTCGGGATTTTTGCGACCCCCTTGCTCTCGAGGGGGTCCAGTTGCGAACCCCTGTTTTTGTTAATAAGAGTGCTAGACATGAATCCGTTGCGCCAGAAAACGTCTGCATTGCGGCGTCAGCCTTGGAGCGCGGCAGGTATCACCCGGGCGCTGGAATAACGAGACGCGGCTAAGAAAAATTTAAAGAGGGGAAAAACTTTCTTGGAACGTACTTTTTTGACTTGTTGAGGTAGATTTTGACTGTGCCTGAGGTGCGCTTTCAGAAAACTACAAGGATTACCTAACTCTCCGGAGAGAACTTCTGTTAGAAGTGGAAAACAAAAAATTCCAAGACGGCGCACCTTCAACTTTGAAGGTCCATAAAATATTTCGTGTGCGACATTTTGGAAATCTGTAAAAAGTTTCAGATGCTTCAAATGTTTCTCTAACAAAACAGTATAAAAAGTTTAGTGATTGATCCCTTTTTCGAACATTTTTCGTGCAAAAGCGAGTTTTTGGGCTTTCAGCGACCATAATTCACTTCATTTTTCATTTCTGTGATGCACTTTTTTCACGGTGTAAAAGTACACAATTTGCTCTTTCTGGAAGACACCAAACAGTTTTCCAACGTTCACTTTCCGAGAAAATCACACGTTCGAACTTTTTGTTTCCATGGGTTTTTGAGCAGCACATGCGAGTTTTTGAGCTTTCGGCAATAATAACTTCCTTCAAAGAATTGTTGGGGAGGGGCGAAGACATTTTTGAAGACCACGACATTTCTGCTTTCTCATATGTTTTACCGTTGTCTGGAAGAATCGTCCTCAGAAAATTAGGTCTGCGAAGGACTTTAATTTCAGCCCCGAGAAGTCAAACCTTTCATAGCGATGCAACCAGCTGTTCTTTACTCCTTGAAAAAACACTGTAATTTGCCTAAAACCGAATCTCTGTGCATAATAAATCGAATCCAATGCGGTCTGCACAAGTAAGTCTTGCCCTCGGATACGCCACGCACGCGCCTGTGGCTGGCAGTCCTCGAAATGGCGACCCCGTTCCGACCAAAATGCGACCCCTTCGTTCGAACAGTTCGAACGGACGGTTGACCCTGCTTATAACCGCGTTGGCCAGCTATGTGTTGACTGATCTTGGGGAGGGGGGTTGACCTTGGGGCAGCTTATCTATTCTTTAACCCTTTCCGGACCGCCTGACACCCATGGTGTGTCAGGGACTATTTTTCCGAGAATACGGTTCTTTGACGAAATCTCTTACGTTGTTACATATCTATGTAAGATACTCATCTCGTAAAACCTGGACTTCAACCTCAAACTGGTTCCTAAAATAACTAAATACTAAATGGATGACCGCTTTAAATTTAGAGAAAACAGTTATAAATCACTTGAAAACACTTAATACAACAGAATTTATAACACAACGTACATGTCGTATCTGATACTATTAAATCCAAACGTTTCGGACACGTTTTGGTCCCTTTTCCCCCAATACAACTTATTTTGAACAATTTTCATTCCTGCCTCCCTCTTCATGGCCCTATCACTTTTATTACACGACGGTCTGCCATCTTCGCTAGACATATACTCTTAGGCATGGTAAATACAAATGCGGGACAAAGTAATGATTTTAATGGAAATACAGATCAAATATATTATATTTATACGCGCTGCGCAGCACGCGGCGATGGGCATAAAAAGGCGCGGTCCGGAAAGGGTTAAAATAAAATAAAATCTCAAATCTCTTCAAAGTGGACGAATATTCAAAAGACAGCAGGCTTGGAGGTTTTTCGAGGGGCTCTTTCCAACCAGTACTGAAATTATGGAAACAAAGACGAAATGTCAGATTCAGGTTGATTAAAGGAATCCTCCTCGGAAAAGTTGTGATTCTATCTCACTCACAATTCACTGGCTTGAGACCCATTGCTCACCTTGAAGAACGAAAACATTGCATGTTTTGGTAAAAAGTGGTAAAAAGTTTGGAAAACCGAAAGAGCTGCTACGTGTTCAAAGTACCACCGGACATCCATCACGAATGCTGGCGACGGGAATGCTTCGACCTGGTTTTCGGAGCGCCGTCACTAGACATTCTTTCTGACCTTTTCACTTGTTGCGTTAACATCTCGCACTTCTACTGCATCCTGTTCTATCGATCCATTTGTCTTTAACCTCCAAAATCGCAAGCTTTAATCCGCTTTTTTCACTGCGTCGCATGATACGTAGCCGCCCCAATGCGGACTTCTATCCATGCCCCGCCTTTGGCTCCGCGCCCTTCACCTTCGATTGCCCACAGAGTGTGGTTTTTGTGAGTTTGTTCCTTTTCAACTGAATCTTTGTGCGTGAAACTTTGATGTTGTCTCTAGTGATCACAGCTGATATATGTGTGTTGGGAAGAAGGCAAGATTTGTCCGGGAGGGATTCCTTTACGAGGAAAATTCTTGATGAGTTCGAGTTAATACTATTCGCGAAACAATAACTTCCTTCAAAAATATACAGCATTGCAAACTAGGAGTTTGCACTATTCAACGCTCCTTGTTTTATCTTGATTTCTTCAGGACGTCAGAAACGGCTCAGAAATAACGAGGAAAATTTTCGAGAAACATGAGTTTTTCACTTTCCAGAGCTATAGCCTCCTTCAATTTCGTCAAATCGAAAAAGTAAGTACAGCAGTGCAAGGTAGAAGATTTGCTCTGTTCAAAAATGGCCACGTTGAGGATTTTTGCTCGACTGCCGCCATGTGGTTCTTCTTCGTTGCATTGACACTCTTACAACGACTATAGACCCTTGCAGGAACGATTTTATACAATAATAAAAGCAGATTCGGAACCAACTGGCTTTTTTCAACTTCTAACTTTTCGATTAAATTATGTTTACCAGTTGGGCTGCGCACGATACCGAGCGCGAGAGACGGCTGCGGTGAGTAGATGACTTGTGGGGGATGATACTGATTCGAGTTGCGCAATACTACGCAATCATACATGAACGTATAGTAATTTTGGCTACGTGCGACCTCACCCAGTGAATAGTGTGAGAGGTGACCAATTCCGACCCCCTAGCGGAGAACCTATGAATAATATATGATCCGTATCGGTTGATAGCTCAGAAGTTTTCAGAAACTACATTTATGGCAATCAAATCCCGAGCCCCATACTTTTTCGGCTTTTCGAGCCTTCTTAGAAAAGAATTATAAATGCAGCGGGATACCCAGTTTACATCTATTTACACCCCGCCAGATTGAGCAGCTCAGCCAGCTGAAGGGTATTTCATGCACAGAATGAATAGTTTTTTCTATCATTCTCTTTTTGCTTTGTGCAGATGATGTTACAGTCACGAATTGTAGGCCTTCTCGGGTTGCCTTACTTTCATGTAATTGAAAATCTGGAACATGGCAGAAGTGATAGTGATGGGAGTGGTTTGGGTTTTGGGAGTCTAGGTATAACGTGAAAGTTAGGAGAAAGAGGGTGGAAAAATGGGAGAAGTTAAGAGATTTTTCTTTCAAGGTTATTTGATACCGCCATCCCAGTTTCTGATGATATCTGGCGAAAGAAGTTATCAAGCGTGAAAGTTCCAAATTCGAGGATTTTCCCGTTTCATCAGAGGTATTTGCCCTCCTCCCCGATACTCTGGGGTTTTGGAGAGGAAATGGGGTGGAACTGAAGTGGGTTGAGTGGTCTCAGAATCAAATACTATACAAACTGTGAACTTGAAGAGAAGACGTCGGGGAATGGGATATGTCCAGTCTTTGCAATTCTGCTCTGCCTCATTTGCTCATACTCTACCCATCCCAAACCTGACCCGCCCTCCCTAGGTGATTTTTGAAGGAAGAATTATAAACATGTGGGGGACACTTGCGAATTTTCGGGGAGCGGTCAGACAAACAAACTCTGGTTTATATAATAGTATGATAAACTTGAAGCTGGAAATACCATTTCTTCCTGAACAGTGGATTCACCCTGTCATAATAATTTTACTTAGCCCCTCTCAGACCCCTCTTTTCCCGATTCGCAATTTTTTCTTCCGAAACCGTAGTTGAAGTGCGCGCAGCCGGCTGGACCCATTTAGGGATATGCTGTGTACTTGACATCACTTCATTGGTGGACTCATTTGGAAGATAGAATGACCGTCGGAAAAGGTGCGAATTTCGGATTCTTCACCCTTGTCATGATAAATCACTGAGGTAGCTTAGAATTACTACGCAAACCCCTTCGATCCACAAAAATTTTATGTGAGCGAAATAACACTGTTACTGACCGCGCTGAGCACTCTTTGACGTTAATGTATTTCAACTCTCAAACAGCGATGATCCTGCCACATCGATCGAGCCCGATTTCTCCCTTCCAGCAGGCGAAATGCGCCTCCTCTCCTCCTTCCAGGATCCCTGAACACACCTTTGACCCTGATTCGGACCTTGCATGAGCGATTCAAGTTTCGTAGAGTTGCTCGAGTCTCTCTTACTCGCATGTTGACTCTCGCTACGCACACTTTTGCCGCTGAAGCATCACTCGTAGCCATCAATTCGCTGGATTCGCAAAGTCTAACACCGGCCTTGGGGGAAAACAAATGAAAGCAAGAGAAGGAAAATTCCAGAAGGTCAAAAAATAGGACGATTGTTTCCAACGTATAGCAACATCAAAAACACTGTTGAAATGAAATAATTCAACCAATTACTGTACCGAGATCATCTCCGCGATAAAGCTTGATCCTGCAGCAACAAGCCCGGCTATTCCCATATAGTTGGCAGTATTTAGCACCATGAAAAGAACGTCTTTGTTAAGATCGTGAAAGAATGTGCGCTCCCAGTTTGACAACTCCGAGTCCTAAAACACATGATTAAACATGTTTCATGTACGAAGACCAGCAGCTGTGTACAACCTTTCCATCATAGTCGCTTCCTTTGTTACCATGCGTACATCGGCCGGATGCGCCAGCGAACTGTGAAGAAACCTGCTTTTTTCTTCGCATCCACTCCACTAAAAAAGATACCGACGACTCTACTGACATTTGTTTTTCTTTGTCCCGTTTTCATCGCTTACAACGGGCCATTCCGTCAACGCCAAAATGGCGTAGTCCGTAATTTTCGTCCCCTTCAAGGACGCTCCCTGCAGCTTTGAAGCATCAGATCATCGATTCACACTTTGTGTTAAACAGTTTCCTGTTGGTGAGCATTGAGAGCGACGTCTTTTTTTCAAAGCAAATCTGCGAATAGAGCGCATTCAATGGCAACGTACCTACTGGTCCGAGAGCAACATTGGGTACTTTGGGCAGCGGGATAGTTGCGCCTCCATCTTCTTGGCAATGCATAATAACATCTTGAACTAGTGAAGAGAGGGCAGCCACGTCACTTGGAAGACTGTAAACTACACCATCAGAAGACTCCAAATTCACCAGTGACATCAGCTGAAAATGAAATGCTCAGAATACACGAATAAGAAAAGCTATCGGTCTGAATGGAGAGAAGACGTCCTCCTTTTGCAGATCGGTAGCGAGAAGGTTGTGTATCCAACCGCGAGAAAGGTGACAATTTATTGAATTTTCTCTTCTATACCCATGGTGTTTTATGAACTACAACATATCCACAAAAATAAGCTGGGTACTGCAAATGATGGTTCACTTATCGTGACACAGGGGGCCCTTAAACGGTCCAATCTGTAAAATTCGAAACTTGATAAGAATGGCAGCCGTCGCAGCGTTCAAGTGAAGGCATCACTTCCTTTGTCGTGCACGCTCAAGATGCAACAATACCATCACCTCTGATTAGGGTCACCTTACTCTGGTAAGTATTTTTCTAAAGATTTTATTGCGGTCGATGCATATTGTGTATAAGGTAATACAAAAAGATCTCAGTTGAAGGCTAACGAAGATATTTGGCAGAGATAAGATCACATTCAGATGTTCCATTCTACACAATGACAGAAGATGTTCACCATAAACGCCAGAAGGAGATGGAGCTTACAGACGACGCTGGTAGCTCACGGCTACCAACGCTGCCTGTAAGCGAGCTTGTCAGATATACTTGAGAGCTCGAGAAAAACTGCTTTACATAACAGGGGAGGAGATCACCACTGATTCCGATGACGGTGGTGGTGCAAACGTTTAGCGTTTATTGCGCTACCCATCCTTAGCCGGTCTCCCATATTCACACGGACTAGTCCAGAAAACCTGGGTCAACACGTTCAAGACCATCCTACGATGTCCTAGAGAGGTAGTGGGCAAGACACGAGGCGGAATCGTATAGATAAGGCAGTGTGGTTTTGGAATGAGGAAGTCCTGCGAGTCGCAAGACGGAAAAAGGAAGCACAAGCGCTCGTAGAAGAAGCACAGCCTAGAGGACATTGCTGTTTACAAAAGTTGCGGAAGGCTTGCTAAAGCAGATCGCAAAGGTGAAGAACACTTTGACGCCTTGTATGAGAAGTTGGAGTGGAGGAACGCAGAGAAGATCTTTTCAGGGTGACTAAAGCTCGACATCAAGCTACTCAAGACATCGGGGTGGTGACAGTGAAAAGGCAGCCAAGCTGTCATCTTCAGGAAGCCGACTGTAGGCAAGACGAGGTGGGGATATACTTCAAGTGGATTCTGAACGAGAAGCCTCCCGTAAGGAAACCCATGTGTTGGAGTGGTGGCCGCTGCAGTGGCACTCTGGATCGAGGAAGACGTTCGGCGAAGAGTAGGGAGCATGAAAGTTGGGAAGGCGTTAGGTCCAGATGGGGTACCAACAGAGACATGGAAGACTCTTGGAGAGTACGAGACCACATGGCTCAAGCGATTCTCCACCATGTACCTGAAGATGGTACCAGAACCGCCAAGACTTGAAAGGGTGAACGACTGCCGGCGCCCTGATATCCACCACCGATAGAATGGAGCAAGCAGTAAAGGCACGGATCAATGCGGTGTGGATGAACTGCAGGGAATCCACTAAAATCCTCTGCGAGCGAAGGTACTCTAGGACGCTCAAAGGAATGGTGCACTGGGCAGTGCTAAGGCCCCAGATGTTATGCAGCAAGCTCTGGCCCCTGAATAAGAATCTTGACGTGCAGCTTCAGTCTCAGGAAATGAGCGCTAATATGGTCATGCGGCGTGAGAACAGGGTGAATGAGGATGTGAGGTCTGTCACACCAGCCCAAATAAAGGCGCGGTAACAGGTTTGCGATGATGTGGACATGTGCTAATAAGCTACAGGATCACCCGATGAAAGGTGATAGACTTCGAAGCCCGAAGCAAACGACCGCGAGAAGCCCTGAAAGAAAATGAAGCGACGTCATGAGGAAGGACATCGCTAAAGTCAGTCGTGTCCTTCTTCATGATGTCGCTGAAGTCAGAGACATGCCTGAGGCATAAGGCCGGTGTCAAACTTTGCGATTCCAGCGACTCGCTCGAATCGTTGAGTACGTGCGTTGCACCAGCGGATCGAACGATGTACCAGCGACTCGACACTTTGAAAGTGGCGGAAATTTCGCTCGTTTGCTCGTTGACTCTCGCTACTTTCTCGAGCTCTCATGCCCCAGTGAGTCCGGAAGATGGCGAGAGCCGATTTTCAAATTGAGTCGCTGACACATCGTTCGATTCGTCAGACTTTGCGAATACAGCGATTCGCTAAGCGATCGCTGCATGTCTTGGACGACTTTTATCAAGAAAGCGGGCCCCGTGAGATTAACGCTGGGAAGGAGAAGAAGTTGCATTGCACTTGCTTCCGGCTCACTAACGCTCATAAGACATGTTGAGAAATTGCCGGAAAACGAACCAGTCAAAAAAAACCTTCACAAATATTTCGAGAAATTTATGCTAAACTGCAATAAAATGCTCCTATCACATGCATAAACAATTGCTTAAAGCTATATCAACAATGAAATGACTTTTAAAAGCAATGCTAAGTCAGTCTGTACAAATATACACCATAATTGACAAAGAAATCAAACAAGAGAAAGACAAAAAGCAAAAGCACACGCTATGAACCTAAGCTAAAAAACCAGCAAATAGTGACTCGTACAAAAGTGAGGTACTCAAGAAAGAAAATGAAAAATACCGATAACAACTAGCTGTTCTATGCAGAGGCAATAATATCCTTTGTCCAACCGACGATGTCTTTCAGAGAATTTGCAGCCTCATCGATTTCATGATGGAAATTCAGCATAGCATGGAAACCATTTTCATAGTTCCGAGCTTCAGTTTTCACTCCGGCCTCCTATGAAAGATAAATTCAATTATGGAAGACAGTTTAGGGAACAACTTCAATTAAAATACCTTCAAACGCTTGGCGTACAAAATCCCTTCGTCTCTCAAAACGTCGAATTCACAAGTCATCACAAATGCGGGAGGTAGGTGAGACAAATCCTGCAATTGTGTATTTCCGACGAGTCGAGAGCCGTGTTGTTGAAAAAACAAACCTCTTGCATCAAAGGAGAGAAATACGGATTAGTGATGAATGGAGCTAAAATCCGTTGAGCCTCCTCAGAGTATAGCACTGGATGCCTTTCAGGTAACGACTCATTTCCATAGTTCATATAAGAAAATGGAGTATAATCGAGAATCTGAAAAGAAGTAGAAACAAATCGACTACTGCGAACACAACTCCTGCATACCTTGTCCACTTTCTCACGAATCTGTGGTGCAATGTGACCGTTAACGAGGACATACTTAACCAAGTCGCCATGTTTATCCATGTCAATTCCGGTGTAGAACATGTAATAGTATACGACCGATTCAGGATCTGAAACGAAGTGAAATTAAACATGCTTACACCTATTAAGTCTGAAATGACGAACCGACAAGGGCTGTACCCTGCAGATTCTTGAAGAAATAACGATACGACATAGACTGAAAATCAGCCAGTTGAAGTAGTGGGTACAACAACACTTGACCGAGAATGGTAGGCTTTGCCCGAGTATCTCTACGTCGTTGGGTGATTGCAGCAACGAGATTGCCGCCAGCTGAGTCTCCCATCAAAACGACCTTAATGAAAGTGTTGAAGATGCTAAAAGAAAGCAATGAGAATGAGGTGGAAGCGAATGATCAAAAGTGGGTACTGTTTGGCGCACCATAGGGGCACTAGCATCACGAATCGTAGGAGGAGTAACCGAGCAGTGCAGCTCCAACTGAGCCCACACTTTACCCAGCGAGCGCTTTACTCTACAAGGAGCAGTTAACTTTTATAAGCACGATAAGCGTTACGAGCATTCAGAATAAGAAATACACAATTTGTAGTGAGGCAGAATTTTGAGGGGTGGGCGAGAGAAACTACGAGACGGATGGATCAATCGCTCACAGCGGAGTTCCACCAAACTCAAAATCCTCATCCGCTGCCTCATAGTCGTTGTTCCGCAACGAAACATGAAGAAACTCAACTACGAGAAAGCCGTGACACATAAACTTTGAAGAAATTGTATTGACACAGAGTCTGCGGTATGTGGTAATTCAAGGACTTCTGAGAAAAAAATAAAACTGCAGTTTCACAACAATGTTGCAGCAAAATGCTCTCTTGCAAGTCGTCAATTCAAATGCCTATTAGTAATCACCCATGCAGCCGTATTTGTTCATCAGAGAGGGCGGGATCGTAGGCGCAGGGGTTAGGAGCGGAACGAGTGGCAGATTGTCATTTATAAAAATCTGAGCAGGGTGTCGATGTAGGGAACCCTAGATGTGTGAGAGATAAACCCTCTAAGGAAGCGTCGATTGCCTTTTCCTCTTGTTCCTCTTACCAGGAAAGGTCATTTGGTCAACCCGGCCAATTGAAATGAGATGTGTATGTGTTTACGCCCTTGGGACGCTGAGCTCAAATATGTGTTCCTCATCTGCTGAACTCTTCTCTGAAAGGAACTATGAAGCAAAAAAGCGCAGGGCCTGCGGTCGAGGCTCAAAGGTCAGGGAATCAACTTCCTGGCGAGTTTGTTCTTTTGCCGTTTGTAGTAAGATAGCCAGGAAGATTCTTAATATCGCTAGTCCAACATGCTTTCATATAGTTAAAAGTACAAAGAATTAAGGGCAATTAATAACGAACTTGAGCGGCATCGCTCCTGACTACTTTGAGCGCTTGTAGCGCAGGCGCCAGGCACTTGTGCTTCGAATAAGTATGGCATTCGTAATGAGGCCAGACTGTCCCTCTGAGCAAACTTCTAGCGAATTCCGAAACTTTGACCTAACCTCGAAAATTCGGGCATTCACTTACTCACCGATCCAAAAACCCATTACAAAAGACTGGCACTAGGGCAGAATAAAACCTTTCCAACACTTTTCATAATAGATAAAAATTGTGTCTGGCTAGCTCGTCTGCATCATCCAAAGATCTGCAAATTATTATTTCCTAATACAACACCATCTCTCCCCTTTTCCCAGTCGTCCATGTTTGGTCAACCCAAAAAAGTGGGGTTTGAGGAGTGGTAATACCATCACTGCTCCGCTTTTATCTCAATTAGTTCACGACCTCATCGCAAGAAACTCGTTTTTAGCGGTATTTTGATCCCCTCAGTACGAACGAATCCACTTGCCACGGAAAAGCATAGCAGCTGCACTACGGGTACCATGGGCACTCACAGGCAAGTAGTGCTTAAACCTAAGAGGGTCTGCTTGCATACTCATCGTAGATAAAGCGTCGGGCGACCTTTGATAAAATAATGGATTCAAAAAGGCTTTTTAGCCATGCTGGAAAAAACAGAACACCTATTCCCCAGAAGGGGTCGAACCCGCGACCCCTTACATGAGAAGCAAGACCGCTACCAACTACGCTACGGGAGCTCACCCATCCAGGGCCTAGGTTCTCCTTTTGATGCTTTCATAACGCAGCTAACATATGATTGCAGGTAAGATACTGAAAATCAAGGGCGGCAACAAAAACCCTCCGTAACTCCTCCAGAAAAGAGTTCAGCAGATACGGAGAGCGGATTTGAGCTCAGCATCTCTAGACGGGTACGGTAATGTACACCTCATTTCAATTAGCGGGGTTGGCCTAATGGCCTTTCCTGGTTAGAATATGTTTATTTCGAGTGCTGTTCGCTTGGACAGAGAACGATTTGTTGCGTTTCGCGCGCGAAGCATTCTTCGCTGCGGGATTTCCAGGTCCAATCATGATCAGCGGTAAAGTCCCCGCAGCGAAGAATGTTTCGCGCTACGAAACGCTAAAAGTGCTTTCTGCCCCAGTAAACCACACCTTTTGTTTCAGTGTTGCAGGCTTAGGTTTAAGCACTACACAACTAGGACAGATTGGCCGGTCTTCGTAAACCAGAGCAAAGGCAGGTGACATTCAAATTACTCTGTGATCCTTAACAAGTTATGAATGCGCGGCACATCTCAGCCCACACGCTTGGATTTCAACTCACTTGTCGGCGAGTAAAAGGATGATCAAAGGACGAAGGAAACATTTTGACCCCGATAAGTTTCAAGAAAGGTTCAACAGTAATCAGAAAGCGCAAATCTTGTAAATTCGTAGTTTGCTCACTGATTTCTGCATAAAAACAATTTAGACGAAAAAATGCCGCTTACATTCCAAAATAGTTGCATTCTCAGAAAAAAAAACGCGAAAATTTCGAAAAAAAAGCAAAAACACAAACGAGAATTTCTTGAATTTCGGCTTCTGGGACCAGTTCTAGTACTTGTTGGAGTGCTGTGTACCCAGGGGGAATCGCGGAGACTCAAAACACTCAGAATTCCCTCTCTTGTCCCCACCATCTCGATGGGGTCTTAGACGTCGAAATGGAAAGGAATCACCAATGCAGACACTAAAAATGTTACGTGAACTTCCCAGGGAAGTTGGGGGCTTTAAAGATGAAAAAAGTACGCTTATAAGGCAAACTAACCAATGGAGAATAACGAGTGCCGTGGGAAGGTGGTACGACTCCCAATCCGCAAACAGTGGGTTATGGGTTTGCTCCTCGTGGCTGGCAAATTTTTGTACATTGGCTTTACATATAATGGTAGATTTTGCCATGGAAGGTAAATTAGGTGCGACCCATGACCCACTTATTGCCTGCGGAGCGAAAACCCTACCAATGTGTCACTACGACCGTTATTCCATACAGACGAGCTAAATTTATTAACGTTCTTTTGCAAACTTTGAAGGGTTACAACCCCTTGGAAAGTTCACATAGCAGTCTCAGTGTCCATATCTGTAATCAGCGCTAAAAAACAGCGATATATTCAGATCTCCTTTCAACTTTCCATAGGAAATCCACAGCATTTAAACTTAGTCCCAGGCACTGTGAGTGGTTTACGCATTTAAATGTTCCCCTCCCAACATGAGCGCCGGTGGGGCGACTAGATGAAGAGGGTGTGCGAGCAATTCTCATTCCCCCCCCCCCTCCGAGTTCATCCTCCCCTCCTGTGCTCAGTATGCGATCCCTGCAATACTGAGTACACTGGTGCCCTCTTTCCAAACGAACAATATCTAGCTTTCCATGGAAGTCCATGCTACACGAAAGCAATTTTGAGATTTATGACTCAATGAAGACAAAAAATCCTGTCTTCAGAAAATGCAGCCGAGTGACCTGAAAAATTACCACCCCTACGATTTTGAGAAAAACGAATGACTCTCCAAAAGGATTGAATATTTGATAAGAAGCGAGTTATGAACTTTTAATCTTTTTGAGTCGCCTGGCAAGGTAACATTTGCAGAGTTATGACAACGAAAGAAAAAACCGTAGCATTGGAAAATATGTACGTATCTTCCCGAACTTGAAAACTGGAAAGAAGTTATGCCCTTTTCAAGCTCCCACGCTCACCGTTTGAAAGGTGACATAACGCGTTGGATCATCAGCACGCACGATCGTATTTAGCAATTTTTTGCAGCAGTTTCTCAGTGACTACAAGACTCTACCATAGGAACAATCAGGAGAAGGTCCTGCAAATAGAATCCCTCAAAAAGGTCGCATAGTATTCGAAAGTTCACTAAGTCATGGTTGACCCACCCCTTAAGGTAGCGGTGCCATTCACCCTTTCGGATTAGAGTACAGTCCATGTTGTTGGAAGACGCGCTTCAGTGCAAGAACAAAACAGGCTTCAAGCGTAATTGCGGAACGAACGGCCTAGTTATAAATGGTTTATTTTGATAAAAAAAGGCAACATGCTGTAATAACCTGTAATTTGTGATCGACAGGTCAGGCACAAACAGATCCAAGTACAGATTTTTATTCATAAGGCAATAAGGGCTAATTCAAAACCGAAGAAGCTGAACGCAAGACCAATCTATGATTTCGCTAAAGCTGTAAATGAAAGTGTTTTAAGCACTCACTCCCTGTACCACTGGAATTGCAAATCTTTGCATGCTCATTTTCTGATGTAAGAGATGTACACCAATCGCAAAGAATAACAAGCGAAAAAAAAGTGAAAGAGTGCTCACTTTCTTCGGATCAACACCATATTTTGCTTCAGCAGTTCTTAAAAAATATTCCAAGGCTGTCTCGCAGTCGTGCAGTCCACCCGGAAAAGGAGTTTCAGGTGATAGTCGATATTCTACAGATACAACGACAGAATTCAACCTGAAACAGTCGACACTAATAGCCAAAGCTCTCCAGCTCTCTACTTCAAAATTTACATATGAGCTATCCGCCTCGTGAGCGAGTCATAAATGTCGATGTTACCAAGAGCAAACCCTCCACCGTGTATGAAAAAGACAGCACCATTTGTTGAAGCGTTAACACGAGGTGCAAAAACTCGGACCTGAATATAGACCATGGGAGCGAACCGGCAGGTCAATAACATCTACCAGTGAACAACTTGAGGTGAAAAAACTGAAAACAACGAAACCGCAATGAAACACACCGTAACTCCATCCCAGACTTGTGTTTCCACAACGAGTGAACCATCATCCCACCACGGTCCAAGTATTGGCGATAGGGCGTTAAGTACTGTCCGTGTCCACCAGACCATTGTGCTCGCTTTCGGAAATATCCGGCTCTGGATGGTATGTTCGTTTCTTGGAGTATGATGCGTTGGGTGGAAAAAATACACTTACAGGCCAATAGTAGGTCACTCTTAGTGACGATTCAAAAAGATGAATATAGAACCGATCCAATGGTTTCGTTGTGAGGCCAGAAGGTAAAGGTTTATAGATAATGTACAGAATAACTACGGACAGAAGTACTGTAGCGATAACCCATCTTGATCCAGTAGTTGATGGGGATGTTTTGCAGTCTAGAAGTGTAGTCGATGTCGATGACTCATGGGAAACAAGATCTCAGAGGGCCATTGAAAACAAAAAACAAAACAAGAACAAGCTCGATAAACAAATATAATGACAAACATACATCTTTTCTTCTGCGGAGATTCCATTCCTTCTCCAAAATATATCAACAATTCAAGTCAATGATGTTAAATCGCCGTTTGGAACGAAATAATGCTGGTTAGTTCAGTTAAAACTGAAACATACTACTAAAGACATGGTAGAGAAGGCCGTCAGCATGAAATGGAGCAAGTGTAGTTGAGGGGGAGGGGATGAGGTGCGACAATTCATCTCATATCAGTAATCCCAATTTCGCAGGGGACAAGCTCTGAGGTGAGTTGAGGGATTTACTTATGCAGAGGAGGGATTAAGAGAGCATGCAAACGAAACTATTCATCATGGCTTTGAATGCCTTGGGTGCTCTGCGCTACGGTATCCCAACCTTCCATTTCCAACGGACTCAGGCCCTGCATCTCTGACACAGAAAAACAAACAAAAATTGAATTTACAAGTAAAAATAAAGACTTGAACAGGAAAAGTCAGGCTATAAGGTTTGTAGAGAGGGTTGATACTCGAATGATGTGGGTTGGCGCCAAATCGATCCCGCGCGATCCTTAGGTCATGTACTATACGGTTGTTATTAATCGGTTAGTCAATCTGTTGCTAAATATTGACCTTAGAGCAGTACCTATGACAGAGGTCTTTAGGCTACAAAAATGTTCGATATCTGAAGAAGTAGTGATGTTGTTGACGCTTCCCACATCAAATGCAAAGCGGAAATCAGCGCTAGGAATGGGAATCAAAGACGCTAGCAATGATCATCAATCTCGTGGCTATCAATGATCACTAATGCTATAATATAACTGTAATTCCTATCACTACCAGTTTACTAGTTGTATTGTGAATGTTTTCCAAGCAGAAGTTCCAAGGTTGCAGAAGGGTTCCGGCAAGCGCTTGTACGATTACGGGTTGAGATCCTGACTTAACCGACGTTTCTACTCCGCTGAGATAGTTTATCCGTAATTTTGCGAGCAGCAAACAGATCAAACGACACCAGCATGCAAAATTTGCTTCTGCTAGAGGCGCTCAAGTGCTTTGGGAGGGGAGATGGGACACTCGAAACAGAGCCGTGGTAGGTGGCACTAGGACTCAGCCCAGGAGGGGTAGGAACGCTAGAGACATTCTGCTTGCATCCTCTTGTTCCAATGCTATAAGTCTCACCTACTTGAATGCCACCCCTCCCCCCAACAACAGCGCGCCTTTCGAGAAATCCGAGTAGTTGATAATTCCCATGATTTTCCTAGGGCATATCTTTTTTTTCCACACCCCATTATACCAGAGGTATGACGTGGAGATGGGTCAGGCTTTTTCAGTTTTATCAGTTCCTCATTGGGATGTGCCACGAATTCGGCTTGCTTTCAAAACAGTAGTGGTATTTGAATGCGTATTGAAATCACACAATGACTTGCACTGCCAGCCGACTAGAAGCCAGTTTATTTATCTCGCCCCTAGTTCTGGTAGTAACTATTGAACTCAGGGGGGGGGGAGGATACGAAACGTTTTGTGGTCCTGAGCAGCTACGATTCCGAAGGAAAATCGAATGCTTGAAGCATTCCAATGGGGAACTGATATGAAAAAGCCTAACGCGTCAATCTAGCGAGAACTGTGACAGATGGAGCGGCCTCTTTCAGCGCATCCCCTCCCTTTTCACCAACCAAACCACATCGTCACGATGTCCGCTGCGGTCATAAAAAACAGTAGCGGTCAAAAGTCTTCGCCGAAATTGTTTTTCCACTGTAACTTTTTTTTCCGCTGAATCAAATCAATTCAAATTCTAACATGTTTCAGAGATAGTCCTACTTTACTTAAACGGCATATTTGTTTCGGATTGAGAAAGAATTAAGAATGGAAAAAATCATTTCACTAGAAATTTTCGCGTACGAGCGAATTCCAAGTGGGTTTCAAATTACTCTAGCAAGCTTACAATTCAACAAAACAGTCTTACGCATGATGAATAACACTGGGCAGGTTCAATACTTTATTAATGATCTTCTGGGCTTGCTGAAATACTAACAAGGCCTAAGTAAGGAATGAGTCATTGAACGCACTGTCTACTAGGGCAGCTTCCTCCACTTCTCTTGAATTTGACAAGTTTCTCGCCCATATTCCCGGTTCTAATTACCACCAAGGTATCCCTACCCTTTCCCATAATGTTTCGATGGCGCTCGGGGCATTGGTGTGAATTGTTCCCTTCGCTGAAAGCGCGCCATGCTGTCGAAACCAATAAACCAATCCTTCACAGTGCGGTGCGATGCTTTTGGTCGCTCTATAGCTAGAAGGCGAACTCAGTCACGTACAGTTTCATACGAGCGGATACGAACCTTCTAGAATCTATCTGATACCTCGGCATTCACCACTGTTCTAATCCTGTGCAGTTGTAAAACTTCTTTTACGGACTACCACACGCCAGCCTCCGCCAAGTTTTACATACGGCAGTTAATTCCTTGGATCGAAACGTTTTTCCTCAGAACCGCACACATTCCTATTTCAGTCGCCGGCAAACATCTTGAACTTACTCTCGTTGGTCCGCAGGACGTTGTAGCCCTATGGGGATCCCCTATGGTAAGCACATTTCGCCCCCGACCAGTTCACCGCCGACTAACTTCGCAGTATTCGCAATCATGTGAAGGCAGCCTATACAGTTGGGTTCTAGAAGGAGTTCTTATCCACATGTATGACAGTTGGTCAAAACTGAGCTCGCCTTCTAGCATTAGTGCGAAGAAAAGCATCGCACCTTTACTGTGAAGGAGTGGCTTCGCCAGCATGGCGCGCTTTCAACGAAGGGAACACCAGTGTCCCGAGCGCCATCGAAACATGGGAAAGAGTAGGGATACATTTGGTGAAATAAGAGCCGGGAATATGGGCAAGAAAGTCGTCAAATTTTGAGAGAAATGGAGGAAGTTGCCCTAGTTGACACTGTATCAATGACTGATTCCTTACTTAGGCCTTGTTAGTATTTCAGCAAGCCCAGAAGATCATTAATAAAGTATTGGACCTGCCCAGTGTTATTCATCATGCGTAAGACTGCTTTGTTGAATTGAAAGCTTGCTAGTGTAATTTGAAACCCACTTGGAATTTGCTCGTACGCGAGAATTTCTAGTGAAATGATTTTTTCCATTCTTAATTCTTTCTCAATCCGAAACAAATATGCCGTTTAAGTAAAGTAGGACTATCTCTAAAACATGTTAAAATTTGAATTGATTTGATTCAGCGGAAAAAAAAGTTACAGTGGAAAAACAATTTCGGCGAAGACTTTTGACCGCTACTGTTTTTTATGACCGCAGCGGACATCGTGACGATTGGTTTGGTTGGTGAAAAGGGAGGGGATGCGCTGAAAGAGGCCGCTCCATCTGTCACAGTTCTCGCTAGATCGACTCGGTGGACATGATATAGTGGGGTCCCGAGGATAAAAGTTGAACGAAGTCATTTATAGGATTATGCTTTCGTCGTAAGACGAAAAAAATCGAAATGGTTTCTTTTCACAGGCCATAGGAAGCAAATTAGAATTTCAAATAACTTCGCAATTTTGGATCACAGGCAGGCGCGTGGCGCATTCCAGAGGAAGGACTTGTTGCTGCCAAGCGCTTTAAACTTATCAAAAAAGTAAACTTGCATCGAGCCGCGTAGACCAATTCCGATGTATATGGTCCAAGTCTCAGTGGCACCATTTCAAAGGCAAAATTTTGAATTAGAGTCCTTCAAAACACATAAAAACATATTTGAAAGCCAGAACCTCATAGTCTTCAACAATGGTTTCTTACCCACGGCAAACATTTTGGAGGATGTTGTCCTGTCAATGTTCATCGCCCAAAGGGTTATTTTCTTCGAACTACGATTATTTGGTTTGAGTAGTCTTCTTTATGTACCATGAAAGTTATAAAACGAACAGTCTTATAATACGTCACGCACTTGCGTAATTTAGGAAAGTGACCATTGCAGTGAGCTACTCGCTTAGACAGTTTTTCGTCATTGTTGTTAGCATCAATCACTTGAGCTACAACGACCGAAAACCGCGCAAACAATGTTTTGGTGTTAGGAATCGTCCACAATACGCACAAGCAAGGCCGAACCTCAACTATTGCTCTTCAAAAAATGTAAGGGGGTAGAACTGAAATAGCACCTTTGTTACACATCCACAATCTCAGGCTCTTATGCAATAGTAAATGCTATGAATGAAGTTCTAGACGAAGATCCAATTCTGGCAAATAAAGTTATTATAATGACAGTTCTTCAAACTAATCCAACAACCACACGTGCGAACCTGGAGTAGGGAATGTTGCGTCTCGGTTCACCCGGCCAAGAGCACAACAGCGTTGCCGTAATTACATTCTCCTACATGGAAGGAAGTAAGCGTACAAAATAGAAAAACAAATCAGTGGTCCCTCCAGTAATTGGCGGATATTGACTTGTTTATATAGTTGGTGTTTATTGTCAATAAGAAAATTTTGGGTGTAGTGCACCAAGGAAGCGCAGGCAATCGGTAGGAACACAAAAGTTCGAATTGACCTATGGAATGAAATAGGAAGATATGTCAGCAGACAGGTTTTCAGTCTGTTCCGCCCCCATAGGAACTTATTCTGGTCACGCCCACCTATGAAGCTATTATTTGGAACAAAGATGATGAACTCCAGCAAGGATGAACAGAGTGATGCGTGACTTCAATGAACTATAAAGTGGGGATGGGTTACAGCTTTTATGCGAACACGTTTCGTTTGGCCTTCCTTTGACGTGCGCTTAACGTGATCTTTGGCATCGTCCACCACGCCCTCATTCATTTGTAAACACCTTCGAACAGGTTCGCGCTATCACATTAGCTTTACGACAGACATGACACGACTCCCCTTTGTGCCGTATCCACGAACATTAACCGATAACTATGTTTCTGTTCGGACAAAACATATCATGAACCGAATGAGCCGAATGCCCTCGCTCTGCAACTTGCATCACATTGCCCGTATTTTCCTCGGATCTCGTGACAGGATTAAGCATAGGTTACGGTATCCACGATGGGGGGAGGGAGGAGGAGGGGGACGTATTGGAGCGCGTGAGCCAGCTTGCAGTGATTTTTCGGGGAAAGTTTTCCGTGGTTACGAGAACAGGTCAAGGAAATTAAGAGTTTACTTATTTGGTGTAAGGCATATCCCCTCTCTCAAGCGAATGCTGCTGGAAACGTTGGAAGGGATGAGAGCGTCGTATCTCACGAAAACACCGCGGAGGGCATCCGTAGTTCGTATATAGCAACTGCTTCGTTTTTCTATTTAGTATTGTTCTAGAGAATGGCTCGGATGACAAATGTTTCTCGCCAACCCCTTGGAAAGCATATGAGGGTGAGAAAAGCTTTTAAATGCTTCTGTCTACAGCTTCGCACGTGGCCACCTTTCAAAGGCGGTTTTACGATAAAAAGTAGCCCTTTGGAAATTAAGTTATAGATGGTCGTGATGCACGAAAGAAAACCGAAAAAATGGCCTAGAACTCGAGAAATGGGCCCCTTACTTGGCTGTTGATTTCTTCATTGATGTGACTCTATCGGTGCTGCCCTCTTCACCGGTGACACTCTCTCTGCCGAATAGCTAGACACGAGTCCACGCAAGAAAGGGGCGTGGCGCGCCAACCCGCCAACTGCGTCTTGGGAAGGCCAGGCCAGATCATCAAGGGCATTCCTTCGATGGCAATTGCGTGTCAAACCGCTCCCTTTAGAGGTACGCCTATCCCTCTACTGGATAACCATTCCTTTCTTCGACCTACGTCCTCATTATGAAATCCTCCTTCAATCAGGACGTACGGTTTCTACTACCACTCTGTTGAATGCGCCGCAACAACATTATAAGCTTCTCTTAAGTAACGAATATGCTTGCTCGGAATGCTTCCAAAGCTCTGATATTACAGTTGGAGCGACTAGTGGAGCTCACAGCCAAATGACTGATTCTCTAAGGCTGGTGTTACAGAGTTCGCGATCCGTCCCGCGATTCGCGCGATCCGCAGAAATTGCAGGTGCTCCATTTGGCATTTGGAACACTGAATATAAAACATGTAGAATCATGAACAGTCGTCATTCAGTCATCCTTATCAAACAGAGAAGCGGTGGGATTGGAGAGGACGTCGCAGTGTTGATTGGGGCACTTCCATTTCTGCGATCCGCCGCGCCATTCGCGCGAATCTGAACGCCGCTAAACCAACCTAGCCGTCCACCTCTATCAGATTGGTATGGGTACCAGTTAGAAACAAACTCATAAAGAAGGGTTAAAATCATTGCGTTGGGTCCCAGTAGGGTGTTACAAGTACAAATAATGCGTATTCCTACGCCGACAAAAATCGCGAATCACGACCAGCTCATGCAGGTTCACCGGCAGAGTCAACCCTGCGTTGCGCAGTTTTCAACGGCCACGTTGCGCAGTTTCGCCGATTAGACACGTTCTCTCGCGCGAACATTCACACTCGCATGCTCGAGCCGTCTGTGTCTCCGCCCATACAGCGTGCGTTGAGGACCTCTCGACGTGCCGTTGCGAACTGCGCAACGCAGGGTCGACTCTGTTCACCGGTGCTAAGCGAAAACCATGTTTTACGCTGCAGTTGGTAACATTTGAGGACTTCACGCTCGTTCTTCATTCCCTTCTAACGAAATAGATGAGTAAATGTTCTCGAATTCGTAAGTTCTCGCGGTTGCCACAATACGCTGGTGAACACACTCGCTCGTTAACGACCTTTGACGACCGGCCGGCACTAAGGTTTGCCGCTTTTTTGCACGACGCAATGGACAATGTGCAACTAGTCGTTGCCACACCCCTTTCACATTCAGTTTAATCTTGAACGCAAAATTTCTTACCCGGTTTTTTGTGTTCATTTTTTAGGCATACCACATCATATCCAAGAAACAAGGCCTATACAACTAAATATTCTTTAGTTGCAAGTTTTTCGGACAGACAAAATATCCGTTCAGATATTCCTTCCATTTTCTTCATTAAGCACAACCATTAGATTAAAAGAATACTAGATTGAGTACAAAGCTACTCTTGTGCAAAGATACGTGTTTTTTACCGAAAACAAACCATTCCAATAAATTTGCAAGCACTACTAGCAAAGTAAGTGAAACTTGCCTTTTCAATTTAACATCATTCGAAGGCGAGTCGACCGCACTTTTCACATGTGTACCCTTCTCAATAAGTTTGACACATCCCTAATATCCAGTAAACATTTTGTCATGCTGGTCGAAAGTATTGCGCTTATAAGCTCAAAATCCACCGATTTGTTGTTGAGGTCGGCGGCGCATCGCCGAACCGCTCTCGTCCCACGCAGTCTCATAAAATGCAACGCCGATGTCATCAGTGTTAAAGGCACGCTCCGCGATTAGGCGCGCTCACCTCTCCGATCCCGGGGGGTAGTAGGCAGGCGGACAAGTGTTGTTGTCGAACCCCTTTTGCCGCTTGAAAGTGCGCGACAAAGGCTCAAGCAGCTCGTCCAACCTGCAACTCACACCTTCGTCCGCAAGCCCCACCCTCCGCTGTCCGTTGCCACGTGGCGCTGCTTGAAAAGCGCGGGCGCATTTGAGGCAGCGGTCCCACCGCGACTCTGTGTCAATGACACTGGAGCAACTAGAGTTAGCCTCGCGAAACTCGTCCAACGCGCCTGTTCTCCATCCCAAGGTGGAATGTTACCGAAATAGGGGAGGTTTTTGTACGGGGCGTAATCTGTGATTTCGATTGCTTTCCTTCTCTTTTATAGACCACCTCCTACCTCTAGTGTCATGATAGAACGTTTTTAGACACCTATTTTATCCCGAATTTTGCCTTTAAGCTGGTCCGGTTTTTTTTCCTTGCCTCAAACCTTCAAAACTGCACCTATCTGCGCTCCCAGGGAGGGAAGGCAGGTTGAAGTGGCCATTTGAAATATGATGCATATCATCCGAAAGGTCCTCGAACTGTGACTACAAAACTGTACTCCATATCTGCTAAACGATTCTCTGAGCAGTTACGGAACTTGCTGTGATACGGAGCCGGTCCAAGTTCAGCATGAATACGATACGCATGCGTGGTTCGGATGTGGAACGGTGGTCTAGTAGTTACTATGCAAGTCGCGTGAACGCATGCTTAGGGGTTCGGCTTCGCGAACAGGTGGTTTTTCTTCACTTTTCCAAATCTGCTCAATGCGTTCGCAAACTTCTTTAGCACGCTTATGAAACTCCATATCGCCGAAATTGCTGTTCTCAAATAAATCAGACCGTTTAAGACAATTCGATCATGGAGCCCTATGATTGGCCTTCTCTTCTATACCCAAAGCAAGTTAAGTCCATGCTAAAAACAGTAAATAGCGGTAAATTATGTGCTGTGGAAGAGTCTCATAAACATTTCGCTTAAAAACCCAGTATACTCTATGCAGTCTAGGGGTATTGAGGTTTTCACCTTTACTTCGAAGTGGTGCTGTGACACGTTAGTTTTGGGCAACGGTCAATGTCAGGAAGAGGTGCTGGCAACAGTTTATTTTTATGTGGGCCTTCTACTGTGATTGCGATTTGTGGAGTTTCAACTACCAGAATCTTCTTGCCCACAAAGGTTGTGTTCATGGATGCTGTCGAAGGCACCAGCTACTAGGCTTTCCATGTCACCCATGGATACCCCAACTTTTTCCGATTTAGGAGTCAAATTTTCGAATTGGCTAGAAATTTGTGTTGAGGGGTAGTTTGACTTCCTGAAGGCGACGGTCACGCCCTCTCGGCGTGAAAATGCCTCGTTCGTGCGTTGCGCACGCTAGAATGCCGCAATGCCAAAGTCAGAATATGTATTCAAAAGAAAAGTTGATCGAAAGACAAGAATTTAACTTCTATTGACGACATATGAAAAAGCAGACTGACCCGATCCCCTAGCGTCGAACCTGCGGACCAGTCTCTTCAAGCGTTAGACCATCACACCATTTGCAGGGAGAAAACCTTCGTAATTTTGTTCACAGCATCGTTCATTCGGAGACGCATTAGGAGATATGTATCTCATTTGAGCGGCCACTTCGACCTACCATCCCTCCCTGGTCAGCTAAACGAAGTGGTTTTTTTTTCTTCACACTAAGTACGGATCCCAGGTTGACCGAAAGAGAACGCCACTCCTCAAATAATGGATGTTCGAATTTGTGGGGCACACAATCTAGACACAGTTCATAAAACAAAGAGGTAAATATCCAGGGCTTGTCACCCCTTTTTTTTGAGAAACGTCACGCATTCGTTTTGGTTTGTTAAAGTTGTTAAAGTTTTGTTCACAACCCAGCATTATTGTGAAAGCCTCGATTTTGAGAATAACATTGAAGTCAGCTAACGTGCAATTCACACACAAGTAGGGAGCATGACAAAGCAGGCCATAGGGACTCCCATCCAACTCGTATCATGAAGCGAATGAACCACCTAAGAATGAGACACACTGGAGAGTATAAATATCCTCAGCGTTTCGAAAATGACCACGAACGCCTTTTGTTCCATATCACGGGAACAGACACAGAACGCTTGCACTGCAACGTCTGGTAGGCTGTAGGGTAGCAGGGCGCAGAGGACATCAAAAAATTGAGAGGTTTTAACGACTCACGAAGTGAACGGCTGGGAGCCACAAAGGGCACCGAATGGCACTTCGCGTTTGAGCGTGGGGCAGTAGCACGCGGGACGGGGATATGTATATGTATTAATTGGTCAGCTAAGCCAGGTATCTATTAGGCGCGGTCGTGGAAGGTCTTGCTTTAGAGGAAGCGAACTATTTATGTGGTTAGCTTAGGCAAGGGAGGAAGATAATTTCAAGCACACAATTAATCTTTTCTTCCTTTCTCGCAAGAAATCATGCGTGTTCATGCTGCTAGGTGGTTAATCACGACGAGCAGAGCTTCTCATACCTCCAAAGATTGGTGACTACCAGTGTACGAGTTCTTAGAATTTCAAGGCGGGGGATTGCGACAGTATTGTGATGGGTTCATAGTGGAAGTGAAGATGCCGACTAATGCTCAAATGGCGAAAAAAGCAAAGAAATCCATCAAAGAGGCGCAAAATGGGACCAGTTCCTCTTTCCGTTGACCT
Organism: Ostertagia ostertagi; assembly: GCA_036418205.1. NCBI lineage: Eukaryota > Metazoa > Nematoda > Chromadorea > Rhabditida > Trichostrongylidae > Ostertagia > Ostertagia ostertagi. The sequence goes on along the minus strand of MU868500.1, from coordinate 31,999 downwards.
AAGACGATTACGAGCTGGCAACCAACTAAGAGGTCGTCGGCACTCGTTAAACCATAGCCACCATCACACCACCGAAGATCATACCTTTATTTATAACGCATTCCATGGGGAAGTTATAGGGTATGCGCTCGAAGTGACATGCCTTATCAAAATGATAGTCGAACAGCAATCTGCTGAGGGGCGGAGCACAGGCGGTGGCGGAGCTCAGAAAGGATTGGAAGCCCCCCAGCGCTCCAACGAGTGCACTTTTAGCCACGAAAAAATCTCGGTTCCTTTGGCCTCTGGCTACTGCTTAACTGGTGTCCGTTCTTCCATGCTGCACAGAGACTTTATCGTAATCTCTCGCTTTAAGAATTCTTCCGCCGAAATTAGACAAATCAGAAATGTATAGCAGTGACTGAAAAAGTGTTATTTCAGTAAAACTAGCACAATAGGTTTTAACATATGATTTTTTCCATAATGATAGATACGACAACAGTCATGCCCTTGTTCACATTGGAACTTAACAACATATAACAACTGATAACAAGAAAGAGAATTGGCTCTGAGAAGCTGTAACCTATTTCAGTGAATTCATTTGAAAATTGTCAGCGTCAAGTTTTGTACGACGAAGAGGTAACTGAAGGCCAACGGCACAGTGAACGGCTATATCCTTCGCGAAATCGGGTCCACATTAGCGTGTCGATAACTACTTTGATCTCTGAAACAAATCGTAATCAGCTGGCATGTGACAGCAAGCAATCAGTAAGACTTTTCTGAATAGAAGGACATGGAGCATGCAAAGTTCGGTGCAAGGTCTTGCGAATCCAGTGGGCTACGTGGGTCGCACTAGCGGACCACAATGAAGCGACTTCATAAGGAAGGACCTCGCTGAAGTCAGAGGCTAGCTCCTGACTCGGCTTCAAATCCCAATAAGTGGGAGCCCTAGGACTAAGCCTTGGAGAGGGAAGGGACTCGATGTTGGGTGAACAAACTAGTGTGGCAAAAGTTCGAATGAGTGAAGACGCAGTGGTCATGAGCCGCTGATAAGGTGAAAGAGCGCAGACGAGAGCCTCGAACTGAGGCGGTTCAAAGAAACGAGTTCAAGTGGTCCGTCGACCCTTCCAGACAGTGTCGAATCGTTGGTGCATAGTTCGAACCGCTGGAAGGTGCAAACAGTTCGCTTCGCTGGCGCACTGTTGGAATCGCTGGTGCAAGGCTCGCACCCCGCGATTCGCTACAGGTCACCGTTTTCTAAAAGTCTGACACCGACCTCAGAAAAACGAACCGATAGTAAATAAAACCACAAGGATAATCACCATCCTTTTCAGCTAAAAAAAAGCGTTTAGGGTGTAATTCGTATGGACTAATACGCCAGTGAATGAACGGTAGCCTCCCCCTCCCTCTCCCGCAGTGTTTTGATCCACTCGAAAGCACATCCCACGATGAAACTGTTGCTGTAAGCCCGTTCGCCAGAACAGGCCAGAAGTAGTTGGGAAGATATGCCACGTAAATACTGTGCGCGTACCGAGTACGCAATGTAGTCACAAAATGGTCTGGGAATCGAAAATGACTTGAAGAGGGGGAGGGGAAGGGCCAGAATCCGAAGTGCGTTCCTCGTTCAACTTCCCTATAACTTGAATGCAAAATAAACGAAGAGATCAGAATCACGCAAAAGTCATTGCATACATCGGGCGCCTACCGTATTCAGAATTAACGTACCCCCCCCCCCCCCACGCAAAGTTTCGCACGAGTGTTAGGAGTACGAAGTGAAGGGTTAGTGGCGAAAAGAGAAGAGAAATACGTCAAGCCAGTTGGAGGACCTTTGCTTTTTGGAGGGGCTGAATTCTACGATGATACAGACACCACAGTATTAAGAGAAACCCTGCGCTAAGGAGATAAACGCATTTGGAAACGGGAGAGTATTAGAAAGGAGCAGTGACGGCAAAAGAAATTGCCAGAGGCGGGTTTTGCGGGAGAGTCGCTTTTGCGGGCGAGAGAACTACCGGTAACTTCTTTGTTTTCAAACACATCCAATCTTGAACAACTCTATATCACCCATCGAGGGAATTGGTCTAAATGAATTCATCTGTGAAGGAATGATATGTACAAATCCAACGGTCAGAAAATGTACTTTTCCCGTTCCAGCCAAAAATAGCTCAGAAATAAAAAAAGGAACTTGGGAGTTGAGAAAAATAAAAAAATTTCGAAATCATATTAAATGAAAAACAGAACTACCGCCTCATTTTCGGGTCTTCACAACTTTTACTTGTTTTTCGCCATCTTCATCACTACTTCTGTTCACACAGACATTGCTGTTATCATCACCGCTGATTCAATAAGTCATACTCACTTTAACGCGAGGAACAAGTGGATTAAAAGAAAGAAAGCCAACCACATTTCGCCAAGTAATATTGAAACTTTTGCGAGACTCATGCTCTTATTTGTTTGTCAGACAAATGAGGTAGTTAGCAGTAGCACCGTTGTCTAACTACCCATTCGAATCTAGCCGCGTCAACCAACCGTTCTCGGGTTCGAGTTGTTATAAGGTAGCCGACTTGCCTGAGAGGTAGCTCTGAATAAATGCCGGCTGACCACTGCACGATTGTGAAGGTTGAATATGCTTCCAGGATTCGCTAGATTCTAAGTGGAAGTCCTAGTGCCACGCGATTCATTCTTTTTCACGATTTGCTAATTGTTAAAACAAGAAAATGAAACGTCTGTAGACCAATTTCGTTCTTTTTTGATTGCCAAGTGACACACTACTGTAGTCACAAAAACCTCGCAAACACAGGCAGTAACTCTTGCACTTAGCAACAGGTACACAAATACTCTACCTCTACGCTGAAAATTCTATGACGCCATTCTTATTTTTGTTATCTATTATTTCTCTGTTCGCCAAACTTGAACTCGGAAGATCATCCCATGAAACCCAACCCTTTCCAACGTTTCTAAAAGGTATCTAAAAGAGAAAACGATGTGACTCAAAAAATGTCCAGCAACGGATACCTTTAAAAGCGAAATGAAGGCTGGTCAAATGCAGGGGGTCACTCTCCCTTCGCTTTAAAACAAAATTAACCCATTGCGGACCGCCGTTATAATTGCACCTCCGTAAGTTTTTGTCATCTGTATAATCAGTGGCGGGATACCTCTCAAAAATTTAACCAGTATGCAAATATGAGATATATACTGTTCCCAAAAAAGTAAACTAATGAGTTTGTAACTCAACAAAATGTTGAAAAAATCAAAGATTACTGTCCGTCTCCGCGTGTTGGCGTGCTGCACCATGTGCAGCACGCGGTCCGCAATGGGTTAATCACATTTTGCTGAAATCAAACCATATGCTCTCAAGTGAAAACTGAAGTGCACACTTCACAATGGTATTCTATACCAAATATTTTATAAGAGTTTTCCGCTGAACATGGTGCACGGTTGGCGCTCTATGAGGTCCTCGACGAATAGCAAACCATTAACACTATATCTGAAAAAGCGGAAGGAGGCGCAAAGCTAGAGTCTTCAGAAAGTTATCCACCAGTAAACCGATTGAAGAAATTAGGCAGCAGCTTCAGACTGAAGCAATTACGGTAGGCCTCCTTGAGCTCGACGCCGTTTGCAGATGACGTCATATTCTGAAGACAGTAAGGGCAGTGAAGGATGGTGTGTTCCTACTTGTGAAGGGATATATAAGGAATATTTTGCCATGAAACGTTCACCAACAGCTGAATGAATGCAATGAAAAGTTTGCAGATTTAACAAGTTGATTACTTTTTGTCCCCCCCCCCCCGCACACAATGCTCGCATGTAGGTAGTACAAACAATGCAGATAATGCATTTCAACGATCACTCAGTACTACAGCCAAGCTATAGAGAGCATGTCGTTTTTTCACACAAATATACCAGGGGGGGGGCAAAACAAAGACATTTGCCTATGTCGACTCGGCTCTTTTTTTCTTCGCAAGATTGCTGTCGGTCTGACGGTAGTTTCCTCAGCAGAGTATTTCCCCTGTAAGCGTTCCCTCTATTAGTGTACCGAAGCTTCATATCACTGCCCTCCTCTTCATATATACGTTCATCTTCACCTGTCTGTCAGGCTCAAGAGGCTTACCGTATAGAGCTATCATTTCTGAAGCTCTTACGCAATTTCGTGAATTCGATTTAATGTGGATAGTTTTCTAAAGGCATTAGCTCCACTGTGCAAATCCCCTCGGAACTAGCTTCCAGTACAGGTCGTTATGGTAAACGATCTTCGTAAACCCATTTGACGATCGCGCAGGCAGCGCATTTCCAGCTAATTCTTCTGATGCCGTCAGTACGTGCCACTATTAAAGATTTTCCTTAGTAGAAATGGAATGCACTCTTTAAGAATAAGTTGGAACCGTTTGGTCTGAGTTGAGTAAAATGTGCTTAAATCCATCTGGAAGTGGAGGCAAAATGTCTTTTTTTTTGGCCCCCCCCCTGTAGATCTCAAAATTTCAAACGCCATTATTTTGTTACTAGATTCCGTTATTATTCCCAAGATCGTTTCCTTCCATTTATCAATTAATGATGCCTTACCTATGAGGAGTACCAGCGATTAATGACATGGAAATAGGAGTAACTTAAAATTTCTCAATTCACTTGTAATCGAAGATTACACGGGCTCTAGCCCCGATCATGATCAACGATCAAGGAACTGCTCGCCAACGATCATTGAGGCTAGAATGACGTGATTTAGCGAGGAGCGACTACCAGAAGTGGTCATAAACTCGATCCTAGCGAATGTCAATGAAGCGCAAACAAGTTATTCTTTTACTAGAGGAGCGCGCGCTCACCCAGCCGAACATCAAGGTGGAAGGCAGTTAGTATGGCAAATTGGTCGCCGTTCAAATAAAAATCGAGGTGATAAGTGGTGTGCAGAGCTGAAGAACAATCAAAGAAAAGGGCCCTACGCCTGAGAAATGGTACTTTTCCCTAACGGTTAACTTCTGCGCTAGGAGAGATTCTATGACAGAAAACGTTACAAGACAAACGCTTTGCTCTTCCTTTCTGCTCTTTTGTCACAGTCGACAACCACTCACTATGGGCCAATATAATCCGGATTTGATACTTATCAGAAAAAAGACTTTCAACTTCCCATGGAAGTTATAAGAGACCTGGATAATCTAGGGTCCAGAACACTGGTTACAATATGAAGACCAAAAGTGCTACGTGGACCTTCCAAGCAGGGTCAACCGTGCTTTGCGCAGATTTGGAAATTTCTACGACCCCTTTCTTTTCAGAGGTTGTCAGCGCGATCCCTCCCCTGTATTAGCTACTTATGCCTTCTAACCTGTTTTTATACCCATCATCGAATTATGGCCGTCAGCGGCATGGCTAGTGGTGGTGCGCAGTGAGAAGTCTCAGCGTGGGAGGGAATCGAAGTGACATGAAATTTTGCTGATTAAAAATACCAACTTCGAAGATTTTGCATAGAACTGGGTATGCTTGTAGTCGCAGAAAACTCTGCTCCCAAAGAATACCAAGCTTTTTTGAAATTTTCAAATTCCCTTCTTTTATTAACCGAAAAACTAAGTCAGTAGTTGAAGTATTACCAACCTCTTCACTTGAAAGGTTACATCATTTTGCAAAAAAAAATTCTTGAGGAATGGAATATTAAAATTTTGTAACTTCTATATTAAAATTTTGGAACTTCTAATCGCTCATTTTTAGAAAGTATTCAAGCTACTGCAAATTTTCAATTCTTCGGGAAGTCGACCCGTTTTTCCTTTCTCTGCACAATGCGGATGTACGTCTTTGCATACGTGCGCTGAAACGGCAAATTTTCTCACGCGCCGCTCCCCTCATCACATGCAACTTCTTACAACCGAAGTAACGACCCTACGGCCCCCCTCTCCAAACTCATCAAAATACGACCCCCCCCCACCTGTTGCTACTTGTAGCAACATAGGGTTGACCCTGCTCCAGAGTTTTGAGCAATATGATGGGAGCTAATTTATCCGCCTCGACATTATTAGTTTTCTCTGAAACTTTGCACATAGGGTTAACTAGGTGGCCTGATCAAATACATGACATTCATTTGTCATACAGAGGCTATCTGTCGCTAAATTTTGGCGCCCGACTTACTTTTTTGTGTTTTTCTTGCAAAATTTGACCGCTCAAAACTTGCTTGGAGAGTTCACGCAGCGGTTTTGGTCTCCATATTTGTGGGTAGTATTCCTGACCCTTTCGATCTATCGTGGTCTCCATTCTAGGTTTCATAGAAATCTGAAAGCCTTCCCTGATTAGTGGCGAGAGTTGCCATGAAAGCGTCCGCCACCGTGTCTGCTGAGCTTGATGTAGATGATCTATTGCGAATGACACAGAGTACAGAGTTTCAAGGACGAAGATTCAGTTTCCAAAAAGAAATAACTTACGAAACCTAAGCTATATGGAGGGTCGAAAGTAGATCGGGCCTAGATAAGGAAGCGCATGGAAGTAAAAGGCAAGGAAGGACCTTGGGGCGGCGACGTATGAGGCAACATCAAAAGAATCGTGTTAAGTCTTCCAATCTAGAGGATTGAGGATAGAGACAAAATAACGATAAAATAACATGCAGTAGAAGTGCAAGATGTTAATGCAATAAGTCAAAAGGTCGAGAAGAAGTTTTTAAGGGGAACTCCGAAAAGCGGAATCGTCCCCGTCGATAACACTTGTGATGGATGTACGGCAGAAATTTGAACGCGTGACAGTCCTTGCGATTATTCGAATTTTTCACCAGAACAAAAGCAATTTTTCCTCTTCTCGTTCTAATCAAGAACGATGGGTCTCAAGAAAGTGAGGGTGAGATAGAATCACCACTTTTTTGGGGAGGATTCCATTGGGCGTCTTTGAATAGCTAACCAAAACTCTATGATTCACATCCATCAGACTTTGTACTACCACTACCACTACTTCCACTTACTCCGAAGCTTGGAAATTCATTGAGATGAAAAAATAATGAATTCTACAGGCGAGGTCTGGACCGTGGTAGAAAATTTAAACTAACAGAGGCTTCTAAGGAGAAGGAACAAGAAGTCCTCCAGTAGGAAAGATAAGTCGAAGACTGAACTGCGTACTTTGTACACCAATGTTGGCATTTGAGCAAAATATATTTGGAAAAAGATAGGAGGCAACACGCGCACTACTTATGAGATGACTCTATAACTAGTATAGAACACAGAGACTCTTTCAGGCCATCTGTAATACTCCAAACACCCACACGAATAGAGAGGAGGGAATGTAAACATCTCTTCGAACTAACACTATTCCCAGATTCTTTTGGGGCAATCAATTCATCGCACCACCCGCACCGTGCTCAGAACTTTGCCACATACGGTTTTTCAAAGAGATAAACGTTTGCAACATTTTAAAGACTTCTCAGAAACAAAGCAATTTTAAGTTTTCAAATTTTTGTATCCCATCTCATGAGACCGTTTTTGAAGAAAAATATGACTTTCTGAATGGAGGGGTTTGGATTGCAACGTAATTGCTACATGGTTAGTTTTTCAAATAACAAAATAAGGAAAATTGAGAGATCGAGAAAAGATGGTAGTTTTCTGAAAGTAGATATCTTTGTGATTGTTATCATGTATTGGTTTACGCAAAAATTTGGAAATTCCTTCTATCTAATGAATAAAACTTCATGTTGCCTTGATTGCCTCCTCTAAGCGAGACAAAGTGCGCGGACTGACCGCGGTCCACCACTTCTCCATGTTGGTGACTGCCGTTGTTGGTGACTACATCAATGATGAGCAATAAATTATGCGAAAGACATAATAGTTAATACGGGAGGGAGGTCGTACCGATACTCTCCAAAAAGGAAGGGGGTCGTAAATTTTTTTGTATTCTAATAAACATCACAGCCTTTTCATGGTACTTCGCTGCAGTTGCAACGCTGCCTATTCGCCAAGTATAGAGAGTATATGAAGATGACGCAAAAAAGAGTGCAGCAGCATCCCCCATACTATACTGCTCGAATCCCGAAACGCTATTTTTAACGTAGAGAGTGCACGAGGACAATGAAGTAACAAAGAAAAGACAAACGTACTTCAAGCACTCGTCATGACGTTTATATTCCATCACAGCATTGATCGGCAGGTTCAGTACTCGTCGCAATGTGTCACGGATGCGATTTGTTACTCCAATGTTATCAGCCGTCCTAGAAACAGCTCTTCCCTACGAGCACGTAGTAGGAACACAAAAAACACAAAAAAACACTGTGAGCAGGATACTCAAAAGGTTCAGAAACATGATAGACAGAAAGCTAATACTTGAATGAGAGTGACCAGGTTCCGGTAAGCAAATACACTGGACTAGTCCAAGATAACATGTTCGGTACACAACCGTCAAAAAGTACAATTAACTGTTTAAATCTTCAAGATATGAGGGTTAATGAGGAGCCATCATAAAAAATAAATATAATTTATAATAATTATTTATAATAATAAATATAATTGGGGAAGATGGAAAAGATACATAATTATTAGGTAGGAGTTTCCAGGGGAGTGGAGCCTTATCAATGGCCATAACGCTTCGGAAAGGAGCTCTACTTCCAGACCTCTTGCCTATCCACTACTTCGGACGTGAAAAGGATGGCAACGGCTGCATGGTTGCGCTCGGTTCATTAGTATCGCTTCATATTGAGCGACCTTGAAGGCACGGATCGCGATTGAGTTCTTACAAGAGAGGCCGTTCAGGGTGCGGAGTACTTACTCAAAACGCTTTTTTGCATGCTGTAGGGGCTCTCATGTGGACTACAATACTGCCGCCTCCTGAAGGCCAAAAAAGGGTCGAAAAAAAAACTTCTTGAAATTGATAGTTTTTAGCAGTGACGTTTCAGAATTTAAGAGGAGGTCACCTGCATATTGATTGGTACCGATGAACATGGTACCGGAAATGATGTAAGTCGCTCAAAATTGAAGTACTGTCAGTGGGGGGGGGGGTTCCATAAGCGTCGTCGGCGTCACACCCCTAGCAGCGGCCTGGTGGTTAAGAGAACAGCAGGGTGGACTCGGATGACACGGCAGGAGAGACTTCGGGGTTCGATTCTGTTCCACAGCAGTCATTGCATTTTTGATTGCCACCTTCAAATCGGCGCGAAGTTTCTTCAGCGCCGTAACTCATGTTATATTCACAATGAGGTCCATCAGCAACCATGCGAATTGGTTTTCTGTCGGAAACATCGGAAAATCCGCAGCGCCAAACTATCACCAAATGGAGCCTGGCCAAAAAGACGTCATATCGTGATCAGGACCCTAATTCTCCAAAACTCCCATAGACAAATTCCAGAGAAAATCGAGGAATGGGGGGAAGATCCATGGGCCGTCATACACGCCAGCGGGCGAGTTGGAGCGAGCGCGGCGGGGTCATCAAGCGGACTGCTCTAGTGATTCACAGAAGCCAAAGATGGGTTTCGTAGGGAACATCTCCCATCACGTCGCGGTCCTTGAAATCGCTCCAGCGATGCAAATGAAGCCTCGTGAGTGGAAGAGCAATGGAGTCAACTTACAACGTCGATGGAGAGAAAAATTTGCCAATCCAGCATCATGCGTGTCCTGCTGTCCATCATCGCTTTGGGTCTGCCATTATCCACTTAGTAACGGAACTTCTCCTGATTCGAGAGGATAAGAAAAACTCCTTTCAGTTCACTGGCTGGAGGTACCTATGACTTACCATATGGCCAATTTTTCGGATTTAAGTCACAATCCAGTTTTAAAAATTTCCAATTTGAAGGATATCGCATATTTTCCAGTTGTCAGTTTGGAGCAAATCAGAAGCTCCAAACTGAAATGCAAAAATTTTGTAATCAAGAGGACTGAACCCTGGACAATTTCTTCACCGTTCTTGGCCTTCGCGGGACCGCTCAGCGAAAATCAAAGTTTTGTAATCCATGCATGAGCTCGTACTATGCGGAAAGCCGTTGTGAAGAAGCGCTCCACACCCTAAACGACCCCCTTGAGAGAAACTCTCTCCGTGAATTTTCTAGCAGAGCCCTTATGCGCAAAAGCGGCGGTGCTGCCGCGGCGTGAAAGCAACCGACGAGAAGGCTAGAGTGTTCGCTTGATTGCAGTGACCGGTGCTATTTTTACCAATCGGAGCATGGCGTTTCGCCATCCCGCGCACGACGTGCTCTTTCGCGTTCACCCTCGCCTCGCGCACTGTGTCTCTCCATCGTACACGGTCGACCTCACGAGAAGTTGTAGCATTTCCATGATGCTTTTTGCTCCCCAATAATATTCTTCTTCGCACTTTCAAGTTTCAAAAACATACTGCACAACTGTGCCTTTAGCGAATCTTGAGTCCAGGGGTGGAGGCATGGAGCACCACACTCCTTAAAGAGGAGGAACTCGCAGTCACACAACAAAAAATGGGGAGAGCCAGTGTGGCGCTTCGAGACCTCATACCCGTGGCACCATCCATTTCAACTCTATCCGTCAAGAATTGTGAAGCTCTTACGCACTTCCAAGCCAGAACAAACACTTCCTTATATGGAGCCTAACTCAACCATGTCGGTGCCCAAGTACTCTGTCTTTGTTACGTTTAAAGGAGGAATTCACGATTAGAATTAAGGTCGAAGAAAGGGAAACTGATCTAGTTGAGGGATCCACGGACCTCCTGGGGAAGCGAACTGACGCGCAATTCGCATGGAAAAATTTGACCTCGGCGACCTATCATGCCTCAAAGCTGGCGGGTCCGGCGATCTCCGCCCACCGATCATCTGATCACTCACCGTAGCTCAATACGTGGCGAGTGATTAGATAGCTGAGGGAACGTAGTGTTGAAGAGGGCACAGCGATGAGGGTCGCATCAATGCTCGAATCAACGGGCAAGGAAGAGGTACCATTTCTCGGGTTCTGGGCCGTTTCTCATGGTTCTTCCTTCTTTCGTGTACCACTCACCATCCCTAGGTTAATTTGAAATGGGTTGCTTTTTCATCGTGAATTCGCCCTTTGAATGAGCCGTACAATGTTCGCACTTGGTTCTCGAGCACGTTTCCATCTTCGCTGACGAGTATCACGCCATCACCCTAGAAAAGCGTGCATGGCCCAGCTTGCGAAGACATTGAGAAAAGGATCCATGACGATAATGAGTAGAAGTGAGTAAACAGCAGAGCCTTGATTTACCCAGACGGATATGGGAAAGTCTATCGAAGTGGCTCTGGCGTTTGCACTCAGCTCTTTGGGCTCTAGTTATGAATACCAATTTGAGCTTTTCGGAACGCACTGTAGGGTGTGCCATATTACCTCACGGGGAAGCGATTGAAGGTTTTGCCAAGCACAAGGAAGCAATGTCCACCATTACGTTTCTAGTAATGCTTTGTAGCAGGAGATGAGTGGTGTGTATGGCCTCGACGTACAGCCAGCACTGATTGCTGGACGATGTACGAGTACGGGTATCAGCAATTTGCTAGTTCCATGTTGTACGAGAGTAAGCGGAATGCACGACAGCTTGGATAATCTCCAAGATTATCCTTCTTCTTTCAAAAGAAACTCCGCTGCCAGCTACGCACCTTCTTAACAATAACTTTTGAGAAACATTAAACCGTACCAACATTCCAAAAGAGTGACTTCATAGAACGGCCATCAATTCGCCGAGACCTGTTGCTTTCCCTGACTCTTTTTCAGAGCCGCCTCCGTCACTTGCACGATTGCTTAATAAAAACGATGTCATGTAAAAGATTACGTATTGCTCCTATGAGTTATTTGTTTCAGTACATGCCACCCGTAATTTCATTTTGTTATAGTCCTTCATATTTACCTCATGTTGTTGTTATTCTGCCATTAAGTCACCACTCTCAAACTACATAGAGAAATTCAGATGACATCTCTGTAATTCACCGTATAGCCTTACACTCTATGTCTGGTAGGCTTTCAGCTGTCACCAAACCAGTATTGATCGGGTCCAATAATTCGATAGAGCCGAGATAGGAAAGGCCGCCCATGGCCAATCATGCGCCCAATGGGCGGGGTGAGGGGTAGGGGTACCTTGCATCCCGATAGGTAGCGCGTGTAGAGTCGAGCCAGAGTTTTGATGGTAACTAGCAGTGCATTCTTCAGATATTCCAATTTGACCGTGTCCAGACCGGGTGCTCTACGATTCTTAACCGACTTGATGGCATATCGGACTTCGAAGGAGAGAACTGAGGGAACGAGGTATCCATCCGTTGCATTTGGTAAGTAGACAGATGAACATAGCTACCGAAGAGATCCGAGTAGAAAATAAGGATGACTTTCTCCATTGCCCTTCGGGGTGCAGTAAGCGGATGTCAGATGGAATAATTGCATTCCAACTAAAACTTCTTCAATAACAACAACCATAAAAACTCAACAATAACTTCCCAATTGCAAAGCGAATTCAGTACAACAGCTCTCAAACCCACATGAGAAAATAGTATTTGTTGCATATCAGCATCGTTTTTATTGGCATTGAATGGGCTTGACCATCATTTCAGGATTCATAAGTAGAAGCCTACATTAATGTATGTCCTGTATTGGATCAGTGTATGATAGAAAACCCATATTTTCGGCTAGTTCTGAATATCTAAGACAGGCATTGTATTCTTCAGACCATCCTTGTACTTAGGCCAACCCACGTTTCTCTGGATCCTGAGAACTGGGAATCGCCGAATGGTCGGACACATCTTCACCTATGACAACACTTCCACTCTATCTGACTCTTGGAGTCTGATACCTGAAATGAGGTTTATGTTCGACAGAACACTTCACAGGGCCCGAAATCAGAGCCAACCGTGCTTTTCGCAGATTTCAAACCTTTACGACCCCCAGTCCCCCTCAGCGGATATTAGCACGGTCCCTTTCTCAGCTATCCCACTACCAGTTTAGCGGCGCACGCATTCGCGTGCACCACACAGTTCTGCGGCGATGTGAATTGGAACGGCGTCAATTCTCAAACTTGGCCCGATACACTACCAATATTTATAAGCCATAGCGGATCTTCGCGCTAACCACTTCGATGCACTAATCGCACTTCACCTCACTCCACTGCTAGCTCCTGTGCAATGATTCCCTCCACTAAGCTTCGTCAGGGTGCTGAGTTATGACGGCGAGTGGGAATCTCCGCTCACTCCGGTGACCATATACCCGACAGCTTTCAACCCTCCCTGCTTCTTTAACTTCAGTCCTCCTTTTCCCGGTCGCCGGGACTTCTAAGAACTTAGTTATTAATTTCGTAGCAAACTCCGCCTGCTTTCGGGCACGTCCCGCCCGACAAAAGCGATTGACCCCATATCCTCCGCTAACCCTTGTCCACATTTTCCTCGGTCGCCTAGACTTCTAGGAACCGAGTTATGATAGTGGTGGCAAACTCCGCCCAATTCGGGGTGTGCCATGCTCGGCGTTCACACTCAACCTCTACTCCTCCTCTCACCTCTATGCACATTTTCAACTCTCTAAGTCATCTCGGAGCAGAATTATGAGGTTTTGTAGAAGACGTTCTGAGTCATGAGTTTTCATGGCAAACCCCACCAACTTTGGTGCAAGCTTAACCGGGAGGAGAGAAAAGCGCACCGGCGGCGCGGATGCGAGCGCGTGTTGCTGACGCAAAATGACGTCACATATGCGGCAGTCTTGAAAAAGGGGTTAGCGCTACTCCGCTCAAATTGTGATGCGTTTTTGATAATATACCAACTTCTCCTTCAGTTGTACCCCAAGCGAAATGATCCTGTTGTGTACAGGTACCGTCCTCGCACAAGAAATTAGAATTTTGCAAATTTGGAGCAAGTGGAGGCTTCGTGTGGAAATCCTGAAAAGTACGCAGTCAAGGCAAAGTTCATTAAACGAAGACTGTTCTCCAAGTTTGATTCCTTCTTACTACTACTAATTACATAGTGAATAAGAGCCCGATAGACGCTCGGAGTGCTTAAAGTACTAAAATATTGGTGGCAGAGCTGGTTTTTGCTGGCTCCCTTTCCGCCACTGTGACGTCACCAACACGCGAACGCGGCCGCGCCGCCGGTGACCTTGTCCATGGAGCCAGCTTAACCCACCAATAGCGTTTAACCCCTTTCCCTCCGGCAACCCTTGTCCACATTTTCCCCGGTCGCCTAGATCTAGGAACCGAGTTGTGAGAGTGGTGGCAAACTCCGCACACTCTGATGTTAACCACGCCCAGCCCTGATATAGCTTCCCCTCCCCTCCTAACCTCTATCCGCTGTTCTCCGGTCTCTAAGTCATCTCGGAGCCGATTTATGAGCTTTTTTAGAAAACGCTGTCTGCTTCACGACACGCTCCGCCCATGGTGGGCGGGCCTCCGTTCACATCATTTGGCCTGGAAATACCTTAGACATCGCTCTCCTGCGCTAATTTCTTTTCTGCTCTGTAGGCTTTCTTCTAACCGAGTTATGAATATGTTCACTGAGCACCGGTTTTTTAGAGAATGCCCCGCCCACTGAGGGTGGGTCTCCCAATTCAAACTGGCTTACCAACGCACACCTACACTCACTTTTGTCCCCAGTCTCGAGGCTGTTTTGTGACTGAATTTGAAATAATGGTCCTCAGTACCACTCATTTCGATGCACGCCACGCCCGCTGTGGGCGTGGCTCCGCTTAGGTAACGTACAGTAGTGGCCAGAAATTTATGAACAAACGGTTTTTCATGGTTTCTCTTTTGAAAGTCACTGGAACGTCTCCAAATTTGCAACAATTATTAAGTAAGTCCTTTATGATCCACACAGAAAATTTCAACCTTCAGCTCAAATACGGGTTTAGAAAATTTCAGATTTTTCGAAATTAATGAAGTCAGGTGAAAGATCACTTGATCTGTTTATTTGATTTAATAACGTATAACCCAACAGAACAGTCAAGTACAGTCACTAACATTAAGCAAGTCTAGCAAATTGCCCAGAACTCTCCAAAGTGTTGGATACATAAAATGGATTTGAATTCGGGGTCACTTTATGAACTCGCCCTCTGGTGGAGTCTCTCTCTGTAGTCCCGTTTTTTCGTGGCTCTTTCATTGACATACGATTGTAGGTCCTCCTAAGGTGGTTCTGTGATGTTTGGCTCAGGAGTCTGGCCTGGATGATCTTTTAAAAGCACCCCATGCTGTCGAAACCACTCCTGCATGTGAGAGGCCTGATGCTTTGAGTTGCTGCTCTGCCGATAGGCAAAGTCAGGCCGGCGGCAGCCACGCCTAAGGATACATGACACCTTTCAAAACATGACAGCAAACGTCTGCCTTCATCGCTACCTCAGTCATGTAGCGTGGTCTCACTTTTTTCCAAGGCAACCTTATTAAGCCTCCGCCAGGTTTCAAAATTGGCAGCTGTTTCTCTGGATCAAAACGTTCAATCTCATGGTGCCGTACATTACTAGTATCCTTGCTGTAATGCATCAGTAATATGTTTTTATCATTCCGGATGACCTTAGAAACCTATGTCAACCTTCTTTTCAGACTTAGTCAATCACATACTACTCCCACCCACTTCACAGCGAGCGCTCTTCTTAGACTTTGAGAACTAAGGGATACGTAGTGAAGACTTAGATTCTAGAAGATGATGTATCCGTGGACATGGCTGCCACAGGACCTGGCTTTGTCTGTCCAGCCAAGCAGCCGACTCAAAGCATCGAGCCCTCTCACATGCAGTAGGGTTTCGACAGCATGGGGTCTGTTAAAGACCAGCAGGCTAGACTCCTGAGTTAAACATTACAGAACCACTAGGGAGGAACTACAGATTCGTTCTCTGTGAAAGAGCTCGAAAGGACGGGACTACAGAGAAAGACCCTACTAGAGAGTGAGTTCAGCTAGCGACCCCGCATTCAATCCATTTATGTATCGCAATACTTTAGAGAGTTCTGGGCAATGTGCTAGACGCTTCTAAATGTGTTTGCTGTTTACTTGACTTTTCNGTGGGTTATACATTATTTAAATCAAATAAACGGATCAAGTGATCTTACACCTGCCTTCATTAATATCAAAAAATCTAAAATTTTCCAAATCCAAATTTGAGGTAAAGGTTGAAATTTTCTATGTGGATCATAAATCCCGTAGCTAATAATTGTTGCAAATTTGGAGACGTTGCAGTGACTTCCAGAAGAGAAATCATGAAAAAACCGTTTGTTCATAAATTTCTGGCCACTACTGTATGTTTTTTACTTCTCGAGATATGGTACACCCATTTCAAACTTGACCTGGACCCAGTAGGCTGTTGTTCGCTTAGTACGGAACTTCGTTACAGACGGAAAGACAGACAGACAGACAGACAGATAGACAGACTTAGCGTATTATATACAGGGGAGGGGCAAAAAAAAGACATTTTGCTTATGTCAGACCTCGGCCCTTTTTTCGCAGAGATTGCCGGCGTTGTTGGGAGTTCCTCAGCAGAGTATTCCATAAGTGTCCCTCTATAAGTGAACTCAGGCCCTCCTTCACTGCCCTCACCGTCTTCAGAATATGACGTCATTTGTCACCGTCGTCAGGCTCAAGGAGGTCTACCGTAAGTGCTTCAACCTGAAGCTCTTACGCAATTTCGTGAATCGATTTACCCCATTGCGGACCGCGTGCTGCACCATGTGCAGCACGCCACCACGCGGAAAAGGATAGTAATCTTCGATTTTTTCAGCATTTTGCTAACTTACAAAATCAGCAGTTTACTTCTCCAGACACAGGATATATCAAGCACTTGCGCACTGGTTAAATTTTAGATAGATTTTTGGCCACTGATAAAAGAGATGTTAAAAACCTACGGAGGTGCAATTATAACGGCGGTCCGCAATGTGTTAATGTTGGACACTTTTCTAGAGGCGTTAGCTCCCACTATACGAATCCCCTCGGAACGAGCTCCAGTAAAGGTCGTTATGGTACAGAATCCTTCGGAGACCCCATTGAGCTCGACCAGTGCACCATGTTTCCAAGGCAAATTCTTCTGATGCCTTCCACGTAGGTGGCCACCATATAGATTTTCTTATAGAATGGAATGCGCTTTTTAATAATAAGTTGGGGCCATTCGATCTGAATTGAGCAAAGTGTGCTTCAATCCATCTGGAAGTGGAGACAAAATATCTTTTTTTTGGCCCCCCCCCCGTATACATAGTAGGGATACATAATTCGCTAAGTATGTCTGTGCGTGTGTGTGCGCGTAGGTCTGTGTGTGTTTGTCACGAAATTCATAGCGTGCGTGCCAGCAGTCGTCGGAAGCTGGTTCCTGGATATGATATAGGGGGTGCAACGGGAACATATTTGGTACGGGACAGAAAATGACAACTACAGATAAGATTTTAAAAAGGGGCGTCAGAATGCAGAAGTCAGAAATGGAGGGCGTGCGATCCAGTAGCAGTGAGGCGCTGTCTTCCGAATATGACGCAAATAAAAAATTATAAAAAAGAATATTGGTGGAAGGACATATTTGGTGGGGGACAGGGTGCGCGACTTTTGGTGCGTCCGGGGTTGCACGCGGCGGGCTGCGCGGCAATCCGGACGAGGCAAGCTTTCGCGGGCTTCTGCGGTGTGTGTGTGCAGATGGAGGATAAGATCCACAAGGTTCTGCGATTTGAATTATCCTCGCCTTCAAATGACCAGAAATTGCGCAAATGCAGAAATTTACGTGGCATTAACGTGGCACTGATTCAAGAACATCTTTGAGCACACGAGATGTCACCTTTTCATCGAGAATTCAACCACGTGTGCCAGTGCCACGTCAATTTATGCAATTGCACAATTTCTGGTCATTTGAAGGCGAGGGTACATCCCACCTCTATCACATGTCGTCCCGTTGATCGTCGATTTGCTCGAGCGGGCGCCAGCAACGCCTCCCTTCGTCCCTGTCGCGTGCTAGGGTGGTCCAGTGGATCCTCCTTGCTCGAGGGACACAAAGTCCATCATTCCTTTCGTCCAGAGCTTTCGTGAAGAAATCTGACGTCGACATCTGTCGTCCAGGTGTTCGTTTGACTTCCCGAGGGATCCAGTCGGTAACCGCTCTGGTCCAACGGTCATCGCAAAATCGCATGACGAGTCCGGCCCACCTTATCTTCGATTCCTTGGCGAAAACGACAGCGTCATTGATCTTCGATGGTTGGCTAGTTCCGAACTCCGGATTCCCCTCTGCAATTGCGTGTATAGGGTTACTCCGCATCGTCCTCTCGACAGCGCGTTGGATAACGCTGACCGCATGCTCGTCCGGCCTGCGCAGAGTCCAAGTCTCTGAGGCGTAGGTTAGGGCAGGAAGGACAGCGGAATCGAAGAGGTGGGCACGGAGCCGGATGTTCTTCGCCTTCTTCGCTTTTTCCTCGATGTTCTTGTATGCTCCCCAAGCCGCTCGTTTCCTCCTGCTCAGCTCTAAAGCTAGATCGTTCATCATATTGATTTCCCGACCTAGGTACACGTAGCTGGAGCATTCGGTGATGTTCGTTCCGTTGAGCGTGAATGGGACATCAGGAACCAATCCGTTTCTCATAAACATCGTCTTCGTTGGGTTCTGAAGCTGCTAGACCCAACCTTACTACTGCGCCAGTCGAAATCAGCCAGCATTCGCTCCGCTTGCTCGATGTTCGGCGTTATCATTAGGTAGCGCGGATATCTTAATGTCCGTTTTTCTGAAGTTCAGGATGTTTTCGGGGGCCATTTACATGCCAAAATTCAATTTCTCAGAACGTTCTCTTTGCTTTATAATATTACGTAACATGTTACTTATTAGTTCCCTATTGTTACTTACAATTTATCTCTCGCCCATTTTTATACCTTGTTTCTGAAAATTCCTGGTTATTGCGCATTCTGTATGTGTGTACCACATGCCATCAAATGTCGGGCTGGGCGCTACAGATCCGCCCAACATTGTGTCATGTCCACACTGGTCATGTCACATGTCAACTGCCCAACAACAACATACGTCTAACAATTTGCTTTGTTGGACAGAATACTAGCCGTTTGAATGCTCCCCGGTTCTCACTCAGGTTTCCTAAAAGACCGGAAGTTTTTGAAGGATGCCGCGACACTCGTCTTCAAAGAAGATGGCCCTAGTTAACCAGCTGAGAAGCGGGCTGCCCCAAACTTTGCTGAAAATGGTAGGATACGTTTTCAAACTTCGATGGAATTATGATGCGTCACCCATTCCTAGGGATTTGACTTCCTGCAAGATATTCTGATAATGTGTTCACGCTGCCCTCACCGCGCGACCAAAAAGGGGCCTTTGGTGCCGCCTATGTTGCAAAGAAAGTCTCATAAGCTGCCTCGCTTAGGCTGATACCGTCTAATTTTTCTGTCGTGCAATGCAAGACGCTCTACGCCTAACAGCTGTACCCACTTACTTTGTCGAGCCCTTACTTTTAAGTAAGTAACAGGGATGATTTATCAGAGGATTCAAAACCGACCTGCCCTACCTTTTTAACTCAAAAATTCCGAGCTTGGATCGTGGCAAGTTGCGCACTCTAACTGTTAGATGAAGGGGATTCCTAGTAAGTTCATTTTATATTACAACTTCCATTCCCTCCCGGGTTTTTGCAGCTGAAGATATTTGCTTTTCCAATACTCTTTGGTGAAAAACGACATTAAGAATATTCCGGTACCTAATACCAGAATGAATGTCGTCAGCACCCGACCAGGTGTGGTTTGCCGGCCGTCGCCCTTCACTCCATGTCTCTCCCCCATTCCAGTTGACGCTGATAGTTCTGCGAGAAGTCGGCGCTGAAGAGTTTGGCGCGAGATGCGTGTCGCCCTGTCGGAACCCCTTCTCTAGAACGTCGATTGATGACCTTCTTTGTAGACTGGTGAGTCCTGGCGTAAAGCTGCTGTCGAGGCTCATCAGAAAGAATCTTGATGTACTGAGTAGTGGAACGCCCCTGGTTTGCCGAGGCCTTCGATGACCCTTTCTGTCTCCACAGTAAGTCGAAGGCCTTCATTGAGTCGATGAATGTTGAGACAAAGCGTGCATCTCTTTGTTACTTCCCGTGAAACTTCAATGAGTCTCGTACCCGTGTGGATATTGGTCGTCGTGCTGAACCCTCTTCGGAACCCTGCTTGCTTGCCTGGCTTGTCCTTCGATCTAGTTTCCTGCCGATCCTGTTAAGGCCGACTCGTGTGAATACTGCTAGATTAACAGCAGCAAGGGATTGGGCGATAGTTTGCCAATGTCGTCCAACGTCTCCGCTTCTGTGTACAGCAAACCGGCCCTGCTGAGTTTTCCACGGCAGTGGGTACATTGCATCGGCGACAGGTAAGCGCGTGAGAAGTTGAGGTCCAGGAGTTTTTTGATTGATAACTGGCGGTGCCGTTCTTCAATGTTCCGGTTAACCCTGTCGAGACCGAGCTATGTACGATTCTTCACCGACCTTGAAGGCGTGTCTGGACTTCGAAGCCAGAGCACTGAGGGGACGACGTTCATTCCTGCTTGGGCAGTTGATAAGTGGGCAGATGGACAATGGCTTATCAGAGATCCCAGTAGCGTCGTGATCGACTTTCTCCATTGCAACTTCGGGATGCATTAACTGTTTCATCTAGACGTCGAGCAGGGTCATCTTCGTATTGTAGCTGGCAAAGCGTTCGGCCGGCATTGCGATGCTCCTCCCGCCTCTGGCTGGCTTCAGCTAAATACTGCTGCTCTTCGCTCGCTTGAGATCTTCCTTTATTCGCCTCTCTGGCAATAGCTTGCGCTACCGCTCGACGTGAGTCGGTGATTGGCCGTGCACCTGTGCGGCTCCACGCTGGCGTATCAGTTCGAGAGTGATCGGAGACAGATCGTCCGCTTAGTGACTTTCAAACCTGCGTGCCTCTGCGACAGATCGTGAAGATGTTTCAGGGCGAGCCTGATAGTACTCCTCGTGCGATGTTTTCGATGACGGAATCCATCCCTCACTCCCATACTGTCCTTGGAGTTCGCTTCCCTGAAAGCTTTTGCTGGCTTTCCAACACCCATCGAGAAGTGGAAACTTTGCGCGAGCGAGACGAATGGTCCGATCCCGTGTAGAACTTTGGACAAACAGCGACTTCGGTCAGGCAAAACGCTTCGATTGAAGATGATGTGGTCTATCTGCGTTATGGAACTGTCCATCAGGTGAATGCCCAACGTCCCATACGAAGGTGAGGCGGGCTTTTTTGAACTGTGATTAACCATGGAATGGTGTGCGACATGATAAACTCAGACAGTCTTTCCCTGCTCATCCAATCCATTCCTTTGGAAGTACCGATGTAAGGTTCTTCAGCCGTTCGTCTCGGGCCCACCTTGGCGTTGAAGTCGTCCGACGGATGACCGTTGAAGTAAGGTAACTGATCTTCCCTTGTAGAAGCCTCTCCAATTCTATATATAAAGCTTCGTGTTCCCTCTCGTCGTAGCTCGATGTGTGGCGTAGGCGACGGAGATTGTCAAGAGCAGGAGTTGATCCACACATCTTCCTCACTCTCAAACGTCCGATTCGGGTCGTGAGGCTTTCCGTACGAATCGATGTTTATGGCCAAGTGGCGTGTTGACGACGGACACTCCACAACCCGCCACTGCCTCTGCTGTCCGGCAATGTTAGGAACATTTCTCTCCACTATCGAAAACGGCGTGTAGCGTGCGGTGCCTTCTGCGTCTCGGTCAGTCCGATAACGTCGTACTTGATCTTCCTGCCTGCATCCCCCAGATCTTTTCGAGTGAGCTTCGGATGGCACGCGTTCGGCGTTGAAGTACAGATGCGCCAGCTTAGTCTTCCTTCTCGTTTAGGCAGCCTATCCGGCCGCTGAGATTCTAGCATGGCCTCTCCCGAGCGGTCCTACCCAACCGCTGCCCGTATTGGGGGCGCTCTCTCCCCAGGTTCAGGGGAATGAGGCCCATCCATATTTGCTGTTTTCGGCATATTGAAAGGCACACGAGTAGCGTTGCCAGGCTCTGTCGTGCGGGCTAGGATAGACGCTCGCAGGTAGTTAGCCACTCTATCCTGGAGCGGAAAAGGGGCTAGTTTTTGGAAGGGCGGCCCCGAACGCTCCCATGTACTTCCTAGTCACTTGTATGCAAGCAGCTTCTGGCTGTGTCCGACATGCAGGATACCAACAGCACACACACAGAGCGCACCACACACGCAAGCATGCATGGATGCGCCTGAGTGGAGACAGCTGGTATGAATCAACACAGCGCTACAGAAACAGGAAAATCCCCCCCCCCTGAGAAAGAAAAGAAGAAACCATCCCCTGAATCCACCTGCGTCTCAGGGCAAGTACATGGTGGCTTTTGGTCCGCGACTTACCCCCTATCCACCACTTGGGGTCGCGCCACGTAGCCTCGCCACCAACCGGCTCGAGATCTCACAGTGAGAGAGGACCAGTGAAAGAGATTCGCGGCATCCCAACGCGTGGATATTCAAAGGCAGCGGCAGGAAGGAAGAAAAGGAATAGCAAAAGGCTGCTATAGCAAAGGCGCTTAGGTTGCTGACGCTTGTTGTTAAGGGGGTAATCCCATGAGCGGAGAGATTCAACCTGTTATTGTGCTTGGGATTAAGCCTGAGGGGAAGAGTTTCTCGTAGAGGATGTGAGCAATTCCTGAGCGTATTTCCCTTCTCATGAGCTTAATTCTAGTGTCACCTTTCCTTTGCCCTGTTTTGAAAGTTCTACCCAAGGACAGGAGCGCCGCAATTAGCAAAGATATAAAGTTGACAACCAATAACATCTCATTAGATGACTCCATTTTTAGTGCTTCTTATTCATATTTATAATATGATAATAGTAACATTTTTATGAAGTTTTTCTCTTTCATCTACTTTCGCTGTAACCTTCTCGCTGACACCGCTACATTTCACCGATCCCCGCGAGTGGGAAGTTTCTTTCAAGGCAGAACCTTGTGGATTCTATCCGCGATCGCACATGCTCTGACGTGTTGAATTCCACCGCAGAAGCCTGCGAAGACTTGCCTCGTCCAGATCGCCGCGCAGCCCGCCGCGCGACTCGCCGCGTGCAACCCCGGACGCACCAAAAGTCCGTCGCCCGGGGGAGTGTCAGGCCTCATGTACTTGCCCTGAAACGCAGGTGGATTCAAGGGATGGACTCACTGTTTCTGCTGTGTGGTGCTGATTCATACTAGCTGTCTTCACTCAGGCGTATCCATGCATGCTTGCGTGTGTGTGCGGTTGGTATCCTGCATGTCGGCACAGCCAGAAGCTTGCATTCAAGTGACTAGGAAGTACATGGGAGGCGATTCGGGGCCGCCTCCAAAAACTAAGCCCCTTGTTCCGCTCCAGATTAGCGTGGCTAACTACCTGGAGGTCTATCCTAGCCCACATGATAAAGCCTGGCAAGCTACTCGTGTGCCTTAAATATGCCGAAAATAGCCATATGAATACGCCTCATTTCTCTGAACCTGAGGAAGCCCCCAATACGGCAGCGTTGGGTAGGACCGCTCGAAAGGGGCTGCTATTTA
>MU868499.1:107364-134648 GCA_036418205.1 Ostertagia ostertagi | reverse complement strand
TTCACCTTAGGTCAGTGACTCACTTTTCATCAAATTGTCCAAGTTCCATCACCTTTGTCTACCCGAATTACCCAACCGAGATGGGGCAACGGTAAACAACTACCCTCCACGTCGCACAGTCGAGTTTAAATGAGTAAACTGTGAAGAGTTCAAGGGACCCTCCAGAATTTCCGCATAAGATTACCTCAGTGGCCTTGTTCACGCCTTCTTCCCACCATCGTCTCCCAACCGGGGTACACAGTTGATCCGGAATTTCCATGAATCTCTGTCCCATTTTTTTTAGGAATCTATGAAGGTTTTTTCAAACTCTGAAAACTTCCACCCTCGTCTTATCAACGCCCCTTCCAAGAGTACATTTAGTTTTCAGTCTACACAAATCCCCAAGGGTTCCTCAACGGCGTGACGTACTCCGTCCTGGACTAAAGGCCTTAACTCTGCACTCACTCGCTGAAACACAAGCGGGGCCGAACACACGCATACAAATACCATCACAATTTCATAAACATGGCGTTCTTAGAGGCAGAGTCCAAAAAATTCAAAATCCGAAAGCGATTTCTCGAAGAAATCTTAAATGTAATTGGACTCAGCCTCTAAGCCACGCCTTCAAAAGCCGAAAAGCCTTTATCGAGCAAGAATATGGAAGAAGTCAATGATTCAGCCGGTCGTAAATCCATCGATAACGCGAGAGGTAGAGCAGGCATCCAGCTTGAACAGTTCTTTCCTTCGAGCAGCGGCTGAGGCGTTACTTCGTCCAGTTCTACTGAAATGAGACATGGAAACATAGAATTCAGGACACTATTCACCCTTTAATAACCATTGCTCCAAGACTGAGGGTAATTATTCTTTATCTTTGTTATTGATTTCGGCGGGGAATTTTCCTAACATTGTTTTCATACTTCTTAGACAGCGCAGACAATGCGGAGGGAACGGACGACGCGAAAAGTGCGAAAACGCTAGTACGGAGTGTTGACGCACGATGTTTAGCGCGTCCGCACTGTGAGCAATTTCGCACCAGCACAAGACATAAAAGTATTTCAAGTAGGTAGCGAAACTAACCCTCACGACAAATTCAAGCGCATGTCACGCATGCGCGTAACGGTCCCTCCCTCCATGGATGGGTTTTCTTGTTCCCCGAAATGAAATTTGTAGCACTTGAACAAAGAAAATAGAAGAAAAAGTCCCACTCCAGCTTTGGGAAAATGTGGCGGTGAAGGGTGACTACAGTGCGCGTCAATTGTATATGCCACCCCCTGATTTTTTTTCAGTTTTCTGACTTATTTGGAAATTTCGTAAATCGGCATAGCAACCATCGTTTTCGGCGTGTCGGAAAACTAAGAATGGTGTTGTTTGATTTTGGTTAACGCGTGGATTTGAATTGCTCTGTTCTTTTGAAGAAAATGGGCCGCGTCAATTGCTTATGCCATCCTAAAGTTTCTTCAGAATTTCTCATGTCTCTAACGCTATTCAGCTACGGTGTGCATGTAATACAAATGAGGAAATCCTCCACTTATGCAATGCACACAAATGGTGGAGCATTTATAACTAATTAGTTCGGAATATTAGCCCTTATACTGGACGGTAGCAGCATGAAAACGCTTTATCAGAGAAAGAGCTGTGTGCTCACTTTGCGATCGCTCCTGCTGCTTATTGTAGAACTCATCGAGGAGTGTATCCAGGCAAAACTGGGGAAATTGAAGTGCTCAAGGAGCTCTTAAATTCTCATTTTCCCGCTTCGAATCCGTGGTCAACTTTATTTGTGGTCTCGGCTCCCGCGAAGCTCGAAGCGTTCACGCTCACAAAGTCTCTGTTCAGAGAGAATATGAGTTGCACTCACAATCCGCGTAGTACCCATCGCCGAACTTTGTCGGATTCTCTCTGGAAAAATTTTCGTACCGAGCGAGCGAAAATGATGACATGGGCCAGTTGTAACTTGAACGGGACACCGAAGTGGTGGCATGGGCCATCATTGCATCGCCTTGATAAGAAAACTTCGATCGAGTTCAGTGATGGGTACCAGACGGGTAGTAGGTACGAGTCATGTTCTCTCTAAAAAGAGACTTTGTGAGCGTGAACGCTTCGAGCTTCGCAGGGAGCCAAGACCACAAATAAAGTTGACCACGGATTCGAAGCGGGAAAATGAGAATTTAAGAGCTCCTTGAGCACTTAAATTTCCCCAGTTTTGCCTGGATACACTCCTCGATGAGTTCTACAATAAGCAGCAGGAGCGATCGCAAAAGTGAGCACACAGCACTTTCTCTGATAAAGCGTTTTCATGCTGCTACCGTCCAGTATTAGGGCTAATATTCCGAACTAATTAGTTATAAATGCTCCACCATTTGTGTGCATTGCATAAGTGGAGGATTTCCTCATTTGTACTACATGCACACCGTAGCTGAATAGCGTTAGAGACATGAGAAATTCTGAAGAAACTTTAGGATGGCATAAGCAATTGACGCGGCCCATTTTCTTCAAAAGAACAGAGCAATTCAAATCCACGCGTTAACCAAAATCAAACAACACCATTCTTAGTTTTCCGACACGCCGAAAACGATGGTTGCTATGCCGATTTACGAAATTTCCAAATAAGTCAGAAAACTGAAAAAATCAGGGGGTGGCATATACAATTGACGCGCACTGTAGAGGCTTTGTCATATATAACAGAGTGGACGCATATGCAAGTAGTGGGCTAGGCATAGGCTTTGGAAATACTAAAAAAATAAAAATTTTCCAGAGGCAGGAGCAGGAGCGCCATGTGGGTGAACCAAGCCGCTCGTGCAGGGAGGAAACTAGGTGAGTAATAGTTCAGGAATCTTTCAAGAAAATAGACTCTTGACTCCCCAGTTTTACTCATTAAAGCCTATGATTGGATTTCCGCCAGTCTACTGATTTCCTACTGTAGACCGAATCTTACGAGATTTTATCCCAAATCACCAAACTGGTGGCGAGATTCTTGAGCGGTAGCCCCAATGAACAGCCTACGATAGCGAGGGGTAGGATTGCAGGCGTGAGTAGCAGGAGGCGGCGGGGGAGGGGGAGGGTTGGAGCATCACCGCAAAAAATTCGTCCCCACGACAGTACTCCAATTTTCGCAAGGAAGGGATCTCCAAAGTGGCCCAACCATTTTTATCCCAACCATTTCGCTTGGGCAAAAATGGTTGGGCTAGCCTGAAAATGAAAATGCCCCATGATATTCAATACCCCGAAGGCTCTGAGTCACATTTCCGTGTCCCCCCCCCACTCCCCAAAACTAGACTACTCCAAAGCAATTTTGAAAATTATTCTCAGCTCCTTTCTCTTTACTCCGTTTCTTTTTTTGAAATTCTATTGTATATTTCCTTGAATACTTAAGTTCCTCTACCAACACGCAGAATATATTGGATGCTACGCGATGAACAGTACCTCTCACGTAGCCTCGGCTCTTCACGGCTTGTCTTCTTCATGTATCCGTGTGAGCGCGGTGGAAGCCCTTCGGCAAAATTCCATACCGACCAGTCTGGAAAAATAGTTCGAACTTGATGAAATAATAAGAACGAACTCTATCAAGCGATGTGGCAGCTAATAGATTATGTTATATGAAAAGCTAGAGGGTTGCAAATCCGAAGGTGTGTTTGATTGGAAGACGGCTGATGGAAGATCATGAAAATTACTTACACACCCTGGAATCCCTCGATCTCCGACTTAGTCCAACCGATTCTTATACTATCTGCGGAGTCACTGCGTAAATTACGCCCGAACTGTATTTAGAACCAAGCACGCCTCCCGGGGCTAGTTTCGCACGGTTTGAGGTTTTGGCGTTCTCCCCTTTTTGGGATGTGCCATGCACTTATTTTCATGCAGAGCCTTAGAGAATAAACACGAGGGGAACGGTCTATAAAGCAACCTTTGAGGGCGACCGATCTGCAAGCTGAAATACAATATGAAAAACCAGAAATCGCAAAATAACAGCTATGCGCTCCCGTCAGATTCTTCTATCTAACTAAAAATAGAACTACACAAAAACTCTGATGGCTCTCGTCATTGGTTTTGTTTCAAATTTCCGAACATCTTTACGTTTCTCAACCTAGAAAGCAGCCACTCCATTATGGAAAATACAACACCTTCGTTAGTAAACATTCGGAATTAGAAGGCCCCAGCTTCCCCAACACTCACTCTCATGCCCTTATAACTGTTGAGCTCTAATTTAAAACCGAGGCGAACAGACCAGCAGTGTTTCAAATAACTGAAAAGTTTTCCAGGCATAGAACAGGGGCGGGATGCAAAGGCTACCAGACGTATGGACGATTTTTCTCAGCACGAAACTGAACTTTCACTGCCTTCCTGAAAAAACAAACA
This sequence comes from Ostertagia ostertagi, assembly GCA_036418205.1. Taxonomy (NCBI): domain Eukaryota; kingdom Metazoa; phylum Nematoda; class Chromadorea; order Rhabditida; family Trichostrongylidae; genus Ostertagia; species Ostertagia ostertagi. The sequence continues at coordinate 130,316 of MU868499.1, read as the reverse complement.
AACTTTGTGTTGTACCACTGCACCACACCAATACGATTTCATCTATTCAAACCCAACTTTATTGCTGTTCCGGTAACCACACACCCCAATGAATTACCACAAATGATTTGGCTCAATCATCGAAAAGGTTTCGATTCAGGGGAGGATTTCTAAGAATCTTAAATAGAAACGCTTAAAATGAGCTTATTGTTCAAGAGGAGATTATAGAAACCAGCACTGAAACCAAAGAAAACATGATTGAAGGAGAGGCGAAACGAAGAATGCATCCACCACTCGTGGAGATCGATGAGTGAACAGTTTCGGGATGGGGCTGCAAGAGTGGCTTTCTGGGGTTCAAAGTTCACTTATTAACATTGACTTATTGTGATCAAATCTCGATGCTCGGTCGGTTAACAAGAAAATAATTAAATTTTTCTTAGAAAAATGTGGAATCTGTCCCGTCGTGGCTGTCAGTGTTTTCTTCTACTCCTTCTTGCTTCGCTTGCTGTCCTTTGTCTATGGTGTTGGACTTCTGATGAAGACTTGTCTGCAATCGAAGAAGACCACTGCTCGGACATTCTATCAGCCTCCTCGAATACCACAGAAACTGCCGTGTGACAAAGCTGTTGTCCAGGAGATAGACGAACTGGCTTAGTTATGGACAGTGCTCGATTTCACGCTCAGATCAAGTCCTCATTGATGGGCTCATTATAGCACAACTACTCGATAGAGCACAAGATTGCATCGCCCCGAAACGTTCCTGGGCTTTCTGAGGACCGCGAGCTCCGAAAGCAAGAACTGCACTGAGGTTTTTTTCGTTAAGAAATAAAAACAAGTCCTAATAGGTAGGTGGTTTCAAAAATCTTCTAAAGGCGGAGAATAAGCGCCACGTGGACTGGGGCCGTGTCCCGAAAGAGCATCATTGCCCTACATCCCACCCAACTGTTGTTTCCTTCGGATCGGGAAAACTTCAAATTCAATCACCGCTCTCTAGCATGACACACATATCCGTGCTTTCTTCTGACGTGCCCTCGCTTACGACTTTTCTGAAGTTTGGCGATGAAGACGACCGGGAGGTGGCGGAGGCACTTGCGCTGCCTTGACAACACTTCCCGGCTACCCTTTACATAAATAACACCCAGCAAGAAGTGCAGACTTCCCAAGAGGGTAGTATGTCGTGGTGCTCGCCTCACATGATAGGTTTGGGGCTGACTGCATCCGAACATCTCTACACATTGATTGAGCTACTCGCCGGAAAATCTCCAAGTACTGACAGCTCGAATCTGATAAATCATTCAATCCCACAATAGATCGACCTATCAATCCCGATACTTACTGCAAAGCGCTTCGTCTGTCGTCTGTCGTTCTGTATGCCTCGTAATAACTTTCACTAACTCTGGAAATCCGCCATGGTAGAGACCGTGTCACGGGGTGTGCCGATGGATGGGCTTAAAGTTCTAATAAAGTAACAAGACCTTTACCAGTTTAAGCGGAGCCGCCAGCATGTGAGCGCTTGGTTTGACTGTTTTTTCTATACGGTAGCTGTGCGTTCGAAAATTAAAGTGTACTTGACGACCCGGGAGATTACCCAACTGTTTACAAAAAACTATTGCCTCAAAACTAGGGGAAAAAGTAGGTAAAGGCGTGCATTGGTGATTTCTATAATTGGATTCCCACCAATCTGGAGAACACGTGGAGTTCCCACACTTGTTTTCCCTTTCCTTCCGATTTTTTTTGCACGAGTCACCCTGCGAACAACGAGGGATCAAATTCCTAGGCGTGAGGGTAGGTGAGTGCGGGGTTCTACAGCAAAAACTTCATCACCGCGGCCATACTCATATGGAAATGGAAATGCCTGCCATGGTTCGGAATGCTCTCGTCAGAAGAATTTCAGATCATGGCCCGGTTTGTCAAGGGTTTGTTTTTTCGTGATGTAGGGATACTGAATGGAACATGGGACCTTGGTAATTTTTCCCAAACCTTATCTAGAATGCTAAAAAATCGATAGAAAAAGTGTCGAGCGCCACACCTTTTTACATAACCTTGTAGAAACCTACCCATATAACTTACTGATGGTCCCGGTGGTAAAATGGAGCTCACAACTAGCCGTGATCGTCTATTTGCAACATCACACGAGTCAACGGAAAATGCAAAACTTCCTCACCACAGGATCGAACCAACCTCTCATCCCCTGCTGTCGTTCGGAGGACCGTTCGGAAAAGTTGGAACATGACCCCATGTCCCATGCACATGAACCTACAAATGCAAAACACCGTTCCGGAAGAAAAAACCTGGGCACGACCCACGACCAAGACCTTACTGGTCAGTCCCTGCGCCACGATGCTCCTTACCCCCAGCCACATTTGAATTGGCTTTGAATATGATGTGGGCCTTTTAGGTTTTTTTTTCATTATTGCCACTTTTATTTTTGCATTCCTTTTAATGAAAGCTATAAATTCCTTCAGGAAACGGTACCTCAGTGAGAGCTTCGCCTTCTCAGCTTTCAGGTGTCACCATGCCGTCAAGTGAATGCGGTGGATGTGCCTATTTTGCCGAAGCTCCACAGCATCGATCTGAAACAAATTTTGAGTTGTTATAATTCAAACGAAACTGCTATTTATCTTTTTGCTATTTACTTATTAAATCTTTTTAGAGATATGGTGAATCAGCAGGTGATGCGATATTGAAAGCTCCAAGGGTGCTGAATATGCCTGGACGAGAACATGGGAAATCCTTGCACACCCTGGAGTCCATCCTCTCTCTCTGAGACTTGGTCTTATCGGCTCTCACGTCATCCTGTGAAGTCACTGCGTCCATCAAGCGCCAACCGTAATCAGAATGGAGCTCACTCCGCGACGTACTTGGCACAGCTCCAAGGTTTCGGCGTTGCTCAGTCCTTTTTTAGAGTACACCACGCACCCAACTTCCATCCGGTATTGCAGCGGGATTTGAATGTGATATGACCCATGCAATGGCGTGCCGGGACCAAGCCAGCTTATGCGCAGGCACACTCGCTAGAGCGATGCGAGTGACGGGAGATTATACACCGCCGACCACCGATAATTCGGCGCCATCAGTTCGTAAATCTCCCGTCGCTCGCATCGCTTGAGCGATCCGTCGCTCCTGCAATTGGTGCAAAATCGCTCCAATCGCAAAGTCTGACATCGGCCACTCATTGCCCATAGAACTTATGAAGGCTCTACACAAGTAGGATGGACGCTCAACTTCTAAAGCATGCCAAGTGACTGCCCTCACCCCCGGCCACACTGCCTCCTAGCTCGCGAATTTCCCGATTATCTTGACAGTATAGTAGTGGGCAGTAGTACCACTTACATACATTTCTGTTAAAAAATGGGACGTGCCCACCCTACTTGTATAGCACCCTTATGAGCTCCAGTTGACAAGCGAGGCGAGCAGAACGATGGTGATTGCCAAGTATAGAAAAATAGCTGGTCAGGCTATACGAAACGTACGGTGATGCTTCTCCCCATGAAGAATGAACTCCGTGTCTTCGCTTTCTACCGATTGAGGCTACATTTGTGCAACCCATCGACTTTATCACCGATAAACCAATTTTTGGGATTGCGAAAGGGTATCAAAAGTTTCTCAACAGAAGTATCCAAAGCAGAGGACACCTAGCGAATCGAGGAAAAACGAGTATTTTAGGAAACACAGTATGATTGAAAGGTGAGACATACCGAAGAAACCGTCCGCCACACGTGAAGATCGATGGCGAAAAGAGTTGTGGGGTGGGGTCGCGAGGGTGGCCTCATAGGGTCCAAATGTTCGCTTGTTTGCATTGAATTATTGTGATCAAATTTCGATACGAGGTTGGCTATCAATAAAATAATCGAATGTTTTAGGGGAAACTGTGGAGCCCTTCTCCCCGTAGCTGCCATTGCGTTGGTCTCTTCCTTCTACGCTTCGCTTGTTGTTTTTCCTCCTGAGTATAGGACTCTTGATGAGGACTTGATCTGCAATCCCAATCGATCTAAAAAACAACCATGACCGATTGATGGAGAGGCTCAGCTATGAACAGGCTCAGTTTCAGTCTTCGATTCTTCTGTAGACTCGTCATGGCACAATTATTTGATACAGGATAAGGTTCCATAGCCTCGACTATTCTTGACTGTGTGAAGATTGCGGGCTGCTATAACAAGGAAGAATTTTCAAGGCTTTTTGTTGGAAAATAAACCGTGCGCTGCTAATCGAAAAGTGAAAACAATGGGAGTGTTGAGTAAATTTTTCCAAAGGCTAAAAGTAAACGCCATGTCATTAGTGGACCAAGGCTGTGACCAAACGAACAGTGCAACCCTTACACCTTCACCCTCGGACCGTCTGATCAAAAGGTTTCTGAATTTACCAGCCCATTTTAGCCATAATAAGCAAGGTCGTGCTATGGGTTCGAAACGACATCGACTCTGCGAGGGGGGGGGGGGATCTGTCACATAAAGCCTTACGAACTGTGAGTCAGAGTCAAGGTGGTGAAAATCCTATCAAATCCTTAATCCTATACCAATCAAGCTATTCATTTGTAAAGGTGAGTCGGATTGTTTGGGTTTTATGACATTCTCTTAGAGACCAGTATGGGAAACTTTCCTGAAGCATGGAATGTTCTGGTGATGCATTGTTATTGCCATCGCTTTTCCAGGTCCTCACGGAGACAATAAAACCGCTAAACGTAACAAACGTTGGCCATGATTTTGGTGAAGGCTTTACAAGCTCAAAAGTGGAAATAGTTTCTGGATGTTTGGAAGTCTCCGTCAAAGCGCTTTTCCTTGTAACACTTCATAAAGGCACATCGGCTGGACAATCTTAGTGAGGGAATGGTATTCGGCTAAATAAGGAAGAGGGAAGGCTTAGAGCGCTTTGTGTTAGCGCTTCCAGACGCTACTACAAAACGCTGAACACCCTAGCCCCGCAGTTGACAGATGTCCTGAGACCTTTTTTTTAGGGTAAAGACTTGCTCAGGCTCAGAAAAGGCACTTTGACTTTTCAGACAAACCTCAACATCACTGAAAAAGGCCGTGCTCTGCTGATTTTATGCCATACACGGACCTGCACGAAACACTTTCAAAAACGAGATCCTTATGGGGCCTGACCCATCGAGAATATTCAACAACAAAGCTCCATCCTCTAGCGATCGTTTTCAATGTTTTTAACTTGAGCCCCTCAACTACAGGAAGTTCTTCCCGAGGATGATTTGAAACATCAGCGGCCAAATGCTTACGAATTTGAAAGAGTATACCATGAAATGCAAGCATTCAGAATAAAACAGATACAGCAAAAATACTGAGTATCGGATCATGAACCGGCACCTGCCGTTCAGTGTTCTCCAGAACTTGTTCGTACATTTCTTGACCGAATTTTCGCCCGTGGATATGGTCGCTAAGCATTCACAAACACACGCATGCAGAACAGAACACGGCCGAAGGGCCACATATGAACACGGGTGTTTGGCAGGCTAGTGGCATTTTTCAAGGGAGTGTGTCATATGGCGCGACCCCATTGGTATTGGAGCACACAAGCCTGTGACCGGATAACTCGTCCGCGCAACACATTCCGTTCCGATCCTCCCGCCTTGGCATTAGGCCACCAGAAGCTATTCGCTCTTTTTTAAATCTTTGGAACTCAGATATTTGAGACCCAAATTATCAGATCGATCAATTACTGAAGTCTAGTAGTTGAGTGATACGGACGAGTTGTCCGGCCGCAGCAGGATGGGGCAATTGCGGTCTGTGCGCTCCAATGCCAATGTAATCGCGCCATATGACCGCCACCCATTTTTCAACTAAACTAACTGCATGCTGAATAATTTAACTCGTAAGCAATCATTTTCCACTTCCACCTAGTTAAACCTCATTTCGTGCGAGTTGCAATGGAACATGCAAACATAATCAGAAATCTTTATTCAGAGCGTTATTCATTCGGCCGTCACGAAGGAGATTTCCCTGAAAATATCATAAAAAATTTCTTGTTGAAACTATGAAATTTGCCGTGGGGACAACAGTCACACATTTTTCTTCGTAAGATAGTGAGGCTTCTCGTGCCTGTCAACCCTCGTGGTTTCGCAACTACAAACACAACCGAGGGTGCGATTTTGTGCTCCTAAGTTTTTTGTTGCCCAACAGGCCACGCCCATTTCAGTAGTTGTGGTGAAACCATCGACCAATGGGGGGTGAGGGGGGAGGGGTGGGAGGGTTAGCATTATAGAGCTTTATGGGCGGCAATGGTAGCAATTTCATGAGAATTATTGCTTCAGGTAATCCAGAATATAGGCTTGGGAAATTTCTCGCGATAACATTTCTCCCTTTAGGTGCATCGGCTCGACCATCTCTTGGAGCCTGTGGCCGTTCAACAGTATAGCCCGGCGCTCCTTTTATCTCCCTTCTTCGTCTCCGAAAAAGTCCAATTTGGGGGGGGGGTACCATTATAGAGCTTTAAGGGGCGGAAGTGGTAGCAATTTCATGAGAATTATTGCTTTAGGTAATCCATATCGCGGAAACGACCCAACCCCCTCTAAAATCGCGGATGCAACCACTCCTTCGTCTCTTTACACTTATGTTAGCGCAACTGGATAGCTGAATCGTAGTTTTTGAAACTTCACATTCGCAACGCTCTGAACCCCTCATCTACTCATATAGTATATAATTTAGTTATCAATAATGTTTTATTTTGAACTTTTCAAGCTAGTCAGGACTTGGAAATTCCTCGAACATCTTCTTTGAACACAGGAAAAGGCTTACATCCGCAGAGACGTCCTCCGGCCGAGCTCCAATCACAATTGCAGACATCTCCCCAAGAGTTCAATTCGCCTTGCTGGCAAATCGGACGTGAGCAGTCCGGCGTCGTGAAGTCAGCTGGGCAGGAACAACTCGTCGAGCCCGCTGTTCCACCATTTTGGCATACTGAAACAGGCAGTCCACTACATTATCCCGTCAATCCGACTTTTCCGACTAAAGGCTTCAACTCGCTATTCGGTCATTTTTGTATTACTTATTCTGTCCATGTCTAAACTGAGCTTTTTCTTGAGGAATACAAATTGTTCTAGAGTCTCCTGTGCTTTTTCTCGAGGAAAAGAAATTGTTCGTGAGTCTACTGTAATCTGCCTACTGTGTCATATCTTTCCAAGCACTTACCCATTGAAGAAGCGACTCCGACAGGTATCACTCGATTTACTGTTGTAGTTCCATCATTCAGAGAAACCTAAACAACATTGCTGCAGATTTGATGAAGGACATTCAAAGCCTTGGAACTAGGCGATTTTTGCCCCGGATCACAAGAATTCTTTGATGGGTCGGTTGACTGTCAGAAAACTATCACACTATCCACCCGTCTAACCCTTCCCATCTTTGCCCTGATAGCTGAGCAATGCGCCCGGAGCAAAATTTTGATTTGAGGAGACGTTCGCGACCAAGCAACAAAAAGTCAGGAGCCGTACTGGCACCCATTGACAAATGCAGTGAAAGGAAATACTCCGCCTTGTTCCGAAAAGATAAGGTTAATATCAAATAAGGACCCCTAAAACCATGCATGCATCCCAAAACTAAGCACTACCTGTTTTTATCATTAATCACTATCACCAGATTGCAAAGAGGTTCATTCTGAAGGCATATCGTTTGAAAGTCACTCCGTAGCCATGAGGCCTTGCTGATGGCCTAACCCAAATTACCTTTCTTTTCAGCCTCTATTCATACTTGGTAACCGGATGGGCGTCGCAGAAGCCCCTGTTCGGATACCTTTTAGACCCAAACGAAAACATATATTTTTAATATTAATGATTGTAAAAACAAGACTTACCGTAACAAAATTCGCACCAGGACTCATTGGCGGGAAAACGCTGAATGCGCTATAGCCATAGGTACATGACGGTCGCACAGAGACACGGTAATTCGTACTACTGTTCTGAACCTGCCATCCAGACGGCAATGTGAAGGCAATGGAAGGACCAGCAGCTGGAAACAGACGATAACCCTATCAGTAGGTGAACAAATGTGACAATTTGATGGTACCAGTATTCGGCGTAGCAAATGCCGTCCACTCGTCGTCTGTTCTTTCGTTGATGACCGTAAACGATGGTGTGACTCCGTTGAGAATCACTGCAGAGGCTGAGTACTCGTAGGAGTTGATAGCGGAGAGCACGAACCTGGATGAGCCGCTCAACTTGTACACTGCACTATACCGTCCGATCACTGTGACCGGAGAAAGGAGCCAACCATCGCCTGAAAATTACTTTGAGATCTTAACAATTAACAGTCTGTGACATTAACATTATTACACAACATGTAAACAGTATGACAAGTAAATAACATGTAAACAATATGTAAAGTGGTAAACAATACGTAAACAACTAGGAAACAACATGTGGGCAAGTAAACGACTGGTAAACAAGTAAACAACTAATAACAAACGTGTAAACAACTAAACAACACGCGAACAACATGTAAACAAGTAAACGACGTGTAAACAAGTAAACAACGTGTAGACAATAAGTAAACAAGTAAACAACTAATAACAAACGTGTAAACAACTAAACAACACGCGAACAACATGTAAACAAGTAAACGACGTGTAAACAAGTAAACAACGTGTAGACAATAAGTAAACAAGTAAACAACATGTAAACATGTAAACAAGCAAACAACACGCGAACAACATGTAAACAAGTAAAACGACGTGTAAACAACGTGCAAACAACGTAAACAAGTCGTAAACAACATGAAGACAACATGTAAGCAACATGTAAACAATATGTAAACAACATGTAGACAACATCTGAGCAACTAGTAAACAAGACGTAAACAACATGTAATCAAGTAAATAACATGTGAACAGTATGAGGAGTAGTAGACAAACTGCGTAATACAAGATGCTAACGTTCAGCATCTACAATAGATAAAAAACAGACTTAGGTGTAAACAACATGTAAACAAGTAAACAACTAGTGAACAACATATAAACAAGTAAACAACTCGTAAACAACGTGTAGACAACATGTAAATAACGTGTAACAACACGTAAACAACATGCAAACAACATCTAACAACTAGTAAACAACGCGTAAACAACAATGTAATCAAGTAAATAATATGTAAACAAGTAAACAAGTAAACAAGTAGTAAACCACACGTAAACAAGATGTAAACAACATCTGAACAACTAGTAAACAACATGTAAACAAGTAAACAACTGGTAAACAACTGGTAAACAACTGGTAAACAATTGGTAAACAATCGGTAAACACCATAACAGTAAACATTAGTGAATTTCCTTGCACACCTGGAGTTCCCTCCTGACTCACTGCTTATCCAACCGAACATACTTCGCAACAGTTTTTCTCTCCGCTCTCTGCCTGCGCTATTAAGCGGTCACGTTTCATAATATCCCTCGAGAAATAACAGCAACAGCCTCAGCTGACGGCAAACAACCGCGTGGAAGGCCAAGAAAACGGTGGCAAGACACGATCAACGAAGACATGAAATACTGCACAGCTGCGCAGCGAAGATGCCCTGAATCGAACAAAGTGGCGCTCTTCGATCCGAACAACGGACCCCAGCCCCAGCAAGACAACGTTACGAAAAAGAAAGATTTGAGTTCGCATATCACGTTGTAAATGTTTCACCCTTCTATGTAAGAACGTAATGAATGTATGATGTTATAGTCCTGAAAAGGGCTTACGGCTTGAAGCGTCGTCGGATATCGCTTTTTGGAAGAGTTTCATTTCAATAAACCACAGAGAAGTCCCGAGTTATGCATTATTTCATTAAGCGCCACTTTTTTTTGGAGAACGCTCCACCCATCAGGTAAGTCTTCCTTGTTCGATCTGGCTCACCAATGCCCACCATTACCTACCTTTCCCAGTCTATCTGCTCTTTTGATGTTGGATTCGAAGTCTTTATCGTAAGTAGCGCCCGTTTCGATGCACGCCCACTCCGGGCCGGGCTCCGCTTTGATGATGTATGTTTAATATTTCGTGAGATATTGCCCACCCATTCCACACTTGACCCGGTCCCTCCAGGCGGATCCGAGGAGCTAGGGAATTTCGTGACAGACATACAGAATGACAACAGGCGACAGATAAAACGCCTAATAGTAAGTAAGAGCATTCACCCCTCCGAAAGCTTGATATTAGCATGGTGGCGTACGCACCCTAAATCGCTTGATATCGATGACTCATGGATCAAGAAGCTTGATCGCTAGCCTCCTCTAAATCAGCAGCACACCTAATAAGTTCAAACTAATAAGCGGAAGAGGTTGTGTTAGAAGTGAGAGGTGGACCATGAGCGCTCGGTTTCTCTTCGTGGAAAGCGATACATGAATGCGCCACATTTGCTCCTTCGCAGTCGTCAAAGAGTTGCCCAGCAGGAGACGCCCCGCAGGTACGGTAGAGAGACGTTTTGAGTGCTACCGTGCTGCAGCAACACCATCATCAACGGTCTATCGTTTTCTAGTCAATTAGTAGAACACAGCCTAAATTTTTTTAGAACACCACCACTACAAGATTGCAAGCCTACCATAGGCATTGAGAGGGCCAGTGAGACGTTGCTATAAATTTGGGAAATAACACAACCCCTTCCACTTGACTATTCTCTCATAAGGCACTAAAGACCTAGATTCGCTAGGTCTTAACGAATTGTCTGTGGGAGTTAGGTAATTTCACCCATGGATACACGTAAACATTTGAGGATCAGGTTAGATTTCATTTCATTCTAACGTCACATTAGTAATTCAGAATACTTCCAATCGTGAGTCTGATTGCTTCATTTTTGGCAAGCTGCACCTACTACAGCATGTCGTGGTACTTTCCGCTGACACATTTTTGTGAGTAGCCCCACCCCTTCACCTATTCCCCCCAAACTCCGAACCGTGCCTGTAGCGTAACGTCGCGATGATCCATTGCTCGGGTTATTAAGCTAATGGCGGCGATTGTGGCCCCAAACACAGTTAGCGGTGTTCGTTACCTTGGAGCCCGCCAAGCGCCCGCGCGTCGGGGTTCTCTTCTCTGGCCCTGGGCTTAGTCTACGGCCAGGGCTCGGTTCTGGTTTGGGTTTGGTGCGATAGCTTGTGCATGTGTCATGAAAATCAATATTTTTAATCAAGTTCCGGGAAATTGTCAAGAATTAGGCTTCCATAAAGAAATAAAACGAAGATTCTCGAACAAATATTATATTTGTTAACAATGCACTTTAGGTGAGTCACTCACATTCAGATGTAAACTGGTGGAATTGGCTCATCATTTTACAAAAGCGTAACGTGTTTTCAAAGTAGAAAGCGACCACGAAACTCGGCAGAGAGTACAATTCCCGCAACGCTCCTCAATACAATCCAACTCTCAATAGGATGAATCACAATCTCTGGAAGATAGACACAGGAGTACAGAACCTGGGATAACAATTTGTCGGTATTCGGAATGTACAGAATTTTGGGTCTACAAGCTCAGTGCTCTGGAGCTAATCAACTTCCAGCCTTTCTAATTGATCTGCGAGTTCATAGAGCATATCCATGCAGTCGAGCTGATTCGCGAAGTTCTGAAATCAGTGATCCATAAAATGACAAGTTAGAAACCACTTCAGGAATAAAATGATGCTCCGGTAGCGTAAATTGTAGCGCACTTGCCCGGAAAGGTGAGAGGTGCGGATTCGAGTTCCGTCTGGGGAACATTTTGTACAACTCAGCATTCTTGCGAAACATCAAAGATCGAGACCGCGCTGTAGCTTCTGCTCAACTGTGGTGGGAAAGTAGATCTGACTGGTTCATTGGGCAGGCAACGAGTACAAAGAATCAAGCCACATAAATGTTTATCTAGCTCTAGTAAATGATACATTAGGAAACAAAATTTCTTCTTAAGATCCACATTGAGGCGAGGTGGCTTTGTATTGAGAAAATGAAATCCGAAGATCCGAATAGCCGCTACTTACACAGCAAAGAAATTCTGGAAGGGGCGGTCATTAAAGCTTGAAACGGAATCGATACACAGAGGTTCGGAACTTGACTCCTAGTAAGCCATGGAGGTACTTGATGTCGCACTTAAACAAGTTAGAGTCCGGATTTTTAACTCTCTCACCTGTGTCATCAACACAAATAAGCTGTTCATTTTCTAAGGGTGAATTTATATAATAATCAAGAATCGGTGCGGAAAGGAAAAAGATAAGGAAATGATATAGATACGAAAATCTAAGAAAAATGTTGCTGCTGCCAAAATTCGGATAAAGGGGTTATTCGTGCTGAGAAATCTATTGATGATGCTAGGAGAATCTCCGAGGGACTGCTTATTCTAGAAATGCGAAATTTGAGCGTGAGCTTATAACTATGAAAGGCACTGTATTGTGCATGGCCTCTATCTGAGGGTCAGCTTGACTTCATTTGGCCTTGATGGCAAAGCTCAGATAGTGCATTTCAGTTTGCAGAAAAGGACACTTCTCTAAACCAGTGTGATCCTCTGCAGCGAGAACTAGGCGACGGCGGCTCTTTCGCTCGATTGCTCGTGGCGTTTACCGTACTGATATTAGAAAGAGGGAGAGAAGATATTGGACTGCTTAGAAGTTCAGCATCTTGCTGAATGTCCAAAATTTGTTGAATACCTGTGCTTACCAGGAAGGCCTTTCAGGATATGGAGCGCTTTTGCAAAATGGTCTTCTGTATTTGATAGATGCATGTTTATGAAACAGAGAAGTATGTTCAATTTTTTTCTTAGCTGCCCCGTGAATACCAAAAATTGGAATGAGATATCCGTCAAGGGATCGATTCCGGATGATGTCAAAATGTTGCATTCTAGAGTAGGCACTAGTTGCTAAATGGCGCCAAATATCGCCAACGTAGAAAACTGGTGCTGTGCTTACGCACAGGATCACCATTTTTTTGGATAGGTCTTTGCCCAAAATTAGGGTGAAAAAAACATGGTGCTCAAACGGCGCCTAATGGGGCTGAAATGACACTGTATTGCGCCGTTATCAAAGACCGAAGCCGATTTTACAGAAAAAAGTTCCGTAGAAAATAAGATTTCGACCCAACTTCGAAAAGCTGGGCCATGGGTAAGCCGTTGTCAGTCAGACACGCAGGCGACCCACTTGCATACGAGCTTTGAGACGATAGCAAGCTGTTCATCTTGCTAATGTCTACACTTCGACCGAAGTCTTTTCCCATGGAGAACATCTGACATCACAAATTGAACCTCGAATAAGTAAGGTTATTGAGAAGAAATCTAACTAGTAAAGGGGTCCGTTGTTAGAGCAGTTGCTTCCTGATGAATAAGGAAGCATGCATCTTTGTGAATGCAGGTGTTTTTCCGGATATCAGCAGTCGAAATATGACCAGCAGTTTGTCTGCATATCGTTCCCGGGAGCATGACGGGTTACTGATTACCCGAAGCTTGCTTTTTCAAAGTTACTTTGAAATCTGAAATCTCGATTGTAAGCGAAACTTCTGCTATATAATGGTTATCCATCGCCAATCACGAATATGATATTCATCTTTGACGTTGGGACCACACGGTGCCATTTTGGCGCATCAAAACATTTCCACCAGTATCTGCAGAAATCCCATCCTTATAAGGTTTGCTGGTGGTACTGTTCGCGAATATGATAGTATCTTGGCGCTGGTATCATCAGGCGCCCAAAAGTGAGTGCCAGTCCAAAACGCCAATGAATCAGGATTTGAAACAAGGACCCCAACCATGAACAGTGCGGACGTGAGCTCACTTCTCTATCCACTGCACCCTTCCACCACCTCCTGCGTAAACGCCGAGGTCCGCTGTGAAATGACCATAGCTCTACCATGTTCTTTCGGCACATTTTATTGAAAGAAATTCATACTCGACGAGTTTTTGCGACTTCAACATCTAGTCTACGGGATCCTTTCATTATGCAAATATGTCGGTGCTGTATGTCAGCATTGTCCAAATGCTATAAAAAAGTACTTCCAGAACAATTTTTCCTTCAAACAATCTACCATTAGGAGGGCTGCTCAGAAAAAATGGAACGCATTTCTGTGCTCTATGCATGTACTCCTACAACACACAAAAAACCGTTTTGGAAGATCGCTTCATGTGTTGAAAGGCCTTCCTGGTTAGTTTCTAGAGAGAGAGGTAAGCATTTTTTCAATTTTCCTCAAGGCCGGTGCGCGAATGTCGGTGTCATCGAAAGTAGCTATGTATCCAAAAAGACACCATTTGTTCGGCTGTAATCGTGTTGAACTCGGCCGTTCCATGCCGTCGATTTACTAGACCGGTGTATTCACGAAGAGTGTCACCACTGCACTATGTCCGCAGGTAAGTGTAGTGAGGGTGCGTGGCGTTTCTCCCCCTGGGGTCAGCTCATCGCCGCACGCGGCGATCGCACTCATCGCGTGCGCGGCGATTTCGCGATGTGGAGGTTTTGTACTCGTCCATGCTGTTGTCCACCGTTGCAGCCCTTTACATTTGATTGTCAAGTGACGAGGTGGCTAGTCCCAAGCACAGTAAGGCTCTTCCACTTTGATGTCTCCCATGGACATGAGCGCCAGAAATTAAGTTGGAAATTAAGAAACAGCTGCGGAGAACATTGGAACTTTCTGAAACAGTCTAAATGAACGAACCATAGTAAACTGCGTATTAACGTCATGTAGAATGGGCGTCATGTGAAAACATATCGCCATACTGCATGATCTACTCTCTTTCACGCCATTGGGGAGAAAGGGGGTCAGTCAAATTAAACAGGTCACTCAAACAGCGCCTAAGTTGCTCATTCGGCAGTAACGAATCGGTAAAATTAAACGGCATCGCACTCTAACAGCTAGAAAGAGATTACTCAGACCATATCATTTCTACCGCTAATCAATCCCCTATTGACATTGTGAGTGCATGGAACACAACCTCTATAAACCGATTCCATTTGCTTCAAAATGAGCAAACTCACCTTCAATCCTTCAGTAAAACAGTAGTGGTCTAACAAATAATAGCAGTCTATCAATCGTACCTGGCAAAATGCCAGCGATGTGCCGAGCGACCCGCCACACCGCCACATCCTACCACCTCATCGCCTACGCCGCGTCGATTGCCGGGTGCGACGGCGCGGCGGCGTGTAGCGACGAGCAAAAACAGAGGTGTTGTGTCCAAAAAATTCTTGTATTGTCTGCGCTGTGCCTGCAGCAGAGACCTCCACCGCGCTCTGGAGCAGGGTATGGGTTGTGAAGCGTGCAAATGCCGTTGCGTCGAGTTTCGAGACGACGACTCGCCCCTCTGTTGCATCGAGCGTTGTATCATCTTAAACTATTACGTATCGGTTGTACCATACGTCAAAAATGCATCCGTCCTCAAGATCGCAGATGAATTCGCGCAAGCGTGCTGAGAGTGAATTTGTCAAAAATTTTGTTGTCAATGCTCGAGTTCCCGCTGGAGTCGTTGCTATCATTTTGAACATCTTTTTCATTTTGCCCATTGAAATGTGCAACGTCTTCTGTTGAACAATGGCTTGAAGTCCAGTATCGCGCGGAGAGTATCGGTTTCCATGACATATGGTTTGGAGCAGGTTCCGGCGTAGTTTTTGGATAGCAGTTACTTGCTTCGGTTGTTAACGATGTGGTTGATCCCGGGGTTTTATGATAAGGAGAGACGTCGAGTGTGGCAGATCCTAATCGCTAGACATGTTGTGCGGAAGAAGTTTACTCTTTATGGGGCAGACAATGATTACAATGAATCAAACAAGAAGGCAAAGAGGCTGTGGCTTATCCAGAACGCTCAAGGGTTTCAAGCCACACTAACCTTGGAACATCCTATCCTGCCTACTATATTGAGCGCTTCGTCTGTAGTCTGTCGTCTGTCGTCTGTAGGTCTGTCACGAAAGCTCCATAGCTCCTGGGTATCCGTCTGGAGAGACCGGGTCCAGTGTGGAATGGGTGGGCGACAAAACATACATCACTAAGCGGGGCCTCGCACACTTGGGTGTGGCATACATCGAAGTGAGCGGTACTGACAACCTAGGATTTCAGTTACTATTTCAAAACAGCCTCGAAACTGGGGAAAAAAGTGGGTAAAGGTGTGCATTGGTAAGTCAGATCGAATTAGGGAGACCCACCCCGGTGGGCGGGCGTTCTCCAAAAAAGCAGTGCTTTATGAAAAATTTCATAACTCGGTTGGGAGAAAGCCTACAGAGCAGAAAAAATTGGTGTAAGGGAGCAATGTCTAAGGTGTTTCCAGCATACATGACGTGGGCGGAGGCCCGCCCACAATGGGAGCGCGCTCTGAAGTGTACAGCATTTTCTACAAGTCCTCATAATTCGGGCCGGGAAGTCTTAGTGAGCCGGAAAAAGGTGGATAGAGGTGGGTGGAGGAGTGGAGGCCAACTGTCATGGTGGGCGGGGCATGACCAAAGTGGGCGGAGTTTGCGACGAAAATTCATAACTCGGCTCCAAGAAGTCCCCGGAGACGGGAAAAAGGTATAGAGGTGGGTGGAGGAGTGGAGCTCAACTCATCGGCGGGCATGGAAGAAGTGGGCGGAGCTTGCTCGGAAACCTAAAAATCGGTTCAGAGGCCGAAACAAGGAGGATAGAGGCCGGTAGAGCGAAAGGAATTTGATTCTTATTGCTGGGTGGGGAATGATCAAGGTGAGCGGGGTTTGCTGCCGGACTCATAAAATGCTTATAGGAAGTTCCAGAGTTCGGAAAGAAGCGGATAGAGGGCGGCGAAGGGAAGGCAAGTCAACTTCGGGTGGGTGGAGCATGCACTAAAGTGGGCGCGGTTTGCCGCCAAGCATATAAATCGTTCAGAGACAGTTTGAAGACCGGAAAACGTGGGAAAGGTTGGAAAGAAAGAAAAAGGTGGGTGAGACATGCGGGCCGAATCCATAATTTACGCCACATCATCTAATATCGCCGCAAAACTGTGTTGCGCGCGCAACGCGTGCTGCGCTAACTAGCAATGATAATAATCATAATCTTTATGAAAATGCGCCGTAGCTCCAACCCCGTTGTGGGGATCGCTGCTCAAATTCTCAATATCACTTGACACCCATATCGGTGGTGACGTCCGTTCCTCCAAGTGGTGCCACTGGAAACTGCTCACTTTTGTGAGCTGAGCCGACCACGGACATTCGAATGCAGGCGACAGGCCCCCGTGACAGGCCGGCCCACGAACGGGTGTGTGGCGTTTGTCCTCCTGGGGTCAGGCTGCCGCCGCACGCGGCGATCGGGCTCGTCGCGTGTGCGGCGATTCTGCGATGTGGAGGTTTTTACTAGTCCATGCTGTTGTCCACCGTTGCAGCCTTCACATTTGATTGTCAAGTGACGAGGTGGCTTAGTCCCAAGCACAGTAAGGCTCTTCCACTTTGATGTCTCCCATGGACATGAGCGCCAGAAATTAAGTTTGGAAATTAAGAAACGCTGCGGAGAACATTGGAACTTTCTGAAACAGTCTGAGTGAACGAACCATAGTAAACTGCGTATTAACGTCATGTAGAATGGGCGTCATGTGAAAACATATCGCCATACTGCATGATCTACTCTCTTTCACGCCATTGGGGAGAAGGGGGTCAGTCAAATTAAACAGGTCACTCAAACAGCGCCTAAGTTGCTCATTCGGCAGTAACGAATCGATAAAATTAACGAACTTTCACTCCAACAGCCAAAAGAGTGGAAGAGGGCTAAAACCATATTGTTTCCACAGCTAATAAATCACACCGCCACATCCAACCACCACAGCCTTCGCCGCGTCGATCGCCGCGTGCGACGGCGCGGCGGCGCCCCCGAGGACAAACGCCCGTCTCCCCACACCCAAGTCACATCACAATGTCAATGTCGCTACAAGTATCTCGAGATAATGCTACGGCGTCCGCGGGAGCCGACGCGCACTCGCAAAGCCCGGCGAGTGTGAAAAGTATGCGAGGGTCTCCGGTGCAAGGACGGCATCGGGGGGCAACTAGGCTAGTCCAAAAGTCCCGCAACGTATGGAAGACTCGCGTTGCGACGTTAAATGTTGGCACGTTAACGGGACGCTCGCACGAGTTAGCAGAAGCTCTAGAGCGCCGAAGAATTGATTTCTGTGCCGTGCAGGAAACGAGGTGGTCCTGCTGCAAGTCGAGGGACATTGGCCGCGGCTTCAAAGCCGTTCTCTGTGGCGGTCCCAGAACCACCAATGGCGTCGGGATGATTGTCTCTGAACGCTTTCGTGATTCGATAGTAAGCGTGGAGCGCTTCGACGACCGATTAATGAAAATCATTGTCGTCATGGAACATCAAAAATACCATTTCTTCTCTGCGTACGCTCCGCAGACTGGATGCTCCGAGCAAACAAGGACAAGTTCTGGAACCTGCTTGATGAGAAGACAGCTGAGGTACCGTCACAAGAAGCCATAATTGTTGCCGGTGACCTCAATGGCCACGTGGGCGCTACGAAAGACGGTTATAGCTGTCATGGTGGTTTTGGTTATGGGTCACGTAATACTGATGGCGAACGAATTCTTGAATATGCAGACTCGCATAATCTCGCCATAGTAAACACGAAATTTCGAAAACGTGACTCACATCTTATCACATTCTATAGCGGTAAAACCAGAACACAAATCGATTTCGTCCTTGTTAGGCACCGTGATCAAGGGCTCGTAACGGACGCAAAAGTAGTACCTTATGAAACGGTCGTCACACAACACCGACCATTGATTTGTACGCTAAAAATCGCCCCACCGAGACCGAAACTAGCCGAAAGATGTGGGCCAGCGAGAATCAAGTGGTGGCGACTGAAGGAGAAAGAAGCGGCCGTCGTTTCCCGCATTCGATTACCAGCGGTAACGACTGTCGACGAAACTTGGAAAGGTGCTGCCGAAGCGATCACCCAGGTTGCGCGATCCGAGCTCGGCATGACGAAGCCTGGACGGAGAAAGGTTGATAAGCAAACATGGCTGTGGACGGATCAAGTTAGAGAGAAAGTAAGAGAGAAGAAAAAGCGCTACCACGCTTTTCTTTCGGAGAAGACAGCCGGATTGCTGGCAGCGCTATCAGATAGCGAAGAAAGAGGCAAAGAAGGCCGTTGCTTCTGCGAAAGCAGCTCATTTTGCCGATCTCAATGAGAAACTCGAGTCGCGCGATGGTGAACGGTACGTTTACCGACTCGCAAAGACCCGCTATCGCCAGACCGAGGATATAGAAAAGTTCTTCGGCATAAATGACGAGAATGGTCACCTTCTGACGGACCGCAAGAAAGCATTGAAGCGATGGTGTGACTACTTCGAGAACATCTCAACAGTCGAATTTGCTCATCCCGCCATCCCTTGTGCTCCGCCAGTACACGGCCCCGTTCAGAAGATAACCATGGAGGAGACCATCACGGCATGAAGAAGATGAAATCAGGCAAAGCAACTGGTCCTGACGACTTAGCGGCGGACTTGTGGAAATCAAAGTGCTGGAATCCTGCAGAAGTGGTTGACGGAGTTCTTCAACCAGGTCGTTGCAGAGAAGAAGGTGCCTGAGAGCTGGCAACAGAGCACGACGATTCCAATCTGGAAGAAAAAGGGCAGTCCTGAGACTGCACTAGCTACCGTCCAATTCGCCTGCTCTCGCACAGCATGAAAATCTTTGAGCGAATTGTAGACAGTCGTATCCGTGACATCGTCGAGCTGACCACCAACCAGTGTGGTTTTGTGGCTGGCTGCAGCACCATCGATGCCATACACGCCGCTCGCCTTCTGCTAGAAAAGCATCGCGAAAAACAAAAGCCGGTGCATCTTGCCTTCCTAGACTTGGAGAAGGCTTTCGATCGCGTTCCGCGTGACGTTATATGGTATGCCTTACGACAGCATGGCGTTCCCGAAGAGCTTATTGAGTGGGTGCGCATCCTTTACTCGAGTCCAAAGAGCCGAGTGCAAACGGCAGCAGGCACATCGATGGATTTTCCCATCTCTGTCGGGTACACCAAGGCTCTGCGTTATCCCCACTCCTATTTGTTGTCGTCATGGATGCCATTACAAGAGATCTCCAGAAGCCGGCTCCATGGACGCTTCTTTATGCTGATGACGTGATGCTCGCTAGCGAAGATAAAAGCACGCTCGAGCAACAGGTGCAAACCTGGTCCGACCGTCTAGCTATGTTCGGCTCAGGTTGAACGTCAAAAAGACAGAGTACTTGACCACCGATCCGAGTGAGCCAGGCTCTATTAAGATCAATGGTACTGAGCTCACACGTACAACAACATTCAAGTATCTTGGATCAGCAATTGCGTCTGACGGCAGCCTGGTCGTGAAACGAATTCTCGCGTGAATGCAGCCTGGTTGAAATGGCGCTCGATGACTGGCGTTCTCTGCGATAAGAAATACCAGAGCGTCTCAAATCCAAGATCTATAGAACCGTCATCCGGCCGGTCGCCATTTACGGTGCTGAGTGCTGGCCTGCGACTAAAGAAGTTGAAGCCCGTCTCAGTGTGATGGAGACAAAGATGCTGCGCTGGACAGCCGGAGTCACACGATTAGACCACATTCGAAACGATGTCATCAGAGAGCGATTCGGTGTAGCTCCGATTGTTGATAAGATGCGCGAAGCCCGTCTCGATGGTATGGTCATGTTCTTCGCGCGAATGATGACAGTGTCCGTAAGATCGGTCTCAACCTTGACGTGCCCGGAAAGCGGCCTAGAGGACGCCCGAAGCAGCGATGGCTCGATACGTTGCACGAAGACTTGAAGAGGTTAACATCCACCCCGTACTGGCGGAGCACAAGGGATGGCGGGATGAGCAAATTCGACTGTTGAGATGTTCTCGAAGTATTCACACCATCGCTTCAATGCTTTCTCGCGGTCCGTCAGAAGGTGACCATTCGCATCATTTATGCCGAAGAACTTTTCTATATCCTCGGTCTGGCGATAGCGGGTCTTTGCGAGTCGGTAAATGTACCGTTCACCATCGCGCGACTCGAGTTTTTCATTGAGATCGGCAAAATGAGCTGCTTTCGCAGAAGCAACGGCCTTCTTTGCCTCTTTCTTCGCTATCTGATAGCGCTGCCAGCAACCGGCTGTCTTCTCCGAAAGAAAAGCGTGGTAGCGCTTTTTCTTCTCTCTTACTTTCTCTCTAACTTGATCCGTCCACAGCCATGTTTGCTTATCAACCTTTCTCCGTCCAGGCTTCGTCATGCCGAGCTCGGATCGCGCAACCTGGGTGATCGCTTCGGCAGCACCTTTCCAAGTTTCGTCGACAGTCGTTACCGCTGGTAATCGAATGCGGGAAACGACGGCCGCTTCTTTCTCCTTCAGTCGCCACCACTTGATTCTCGCTGGCCCACATCTTTCGGCTAGTTTCGGTCTCGGTGGGGGCGATTTTTAGCGTACAAATCAATGGTCGGTGTTGTGTGACGACCGTTTCATAAGGTACTACTTTTGCGTCCGTTACGAGCCCTTGATCACGGTGCCTAACAAGGACGAAATCGATTTGTGTTCTGGTTTACCGCTATAGAATGTGATAAGATGTGAGTCACGTTTTCGAAATTTCGTGTTTACTATGGCGAGATTATGCGAGTCTGCATATTCAAGAATTCGTTCGCCATCAGTATTACGTGACCCATAACCAAAACCACCATGACAGCTATAACCGTCTTTCGTAGCGCCCACGTGGCCATTGAGGTCACCGGCAACAATTATGGCTTCTTGTGACGGTACCTCAGCTGTCTTCTCATCAAGCAGGTTCCAGAACTTGTCCTTGTTTTGCTCGGAGCATCCAGTCTGCGGAGCGTACGCAGAGAAGAAATGGTATTTTTGATGTTTCATGACGACAACGATCTTCATTAAACGGTCGTCGAAGCGCTCCACACTTACTATCGAATCACGAAAGCGTTCAGAGACAATCATCCCGACGCCATTGGTGGTTCTGGGACCGCCACAGAGAACGGCTTTGAAGCCGCGGCCAATGTCCCTCGACTTGCAGCAGGACCACCTCGTTTCCTGCACGGCACAGAAATCAATTCTTCGGCGCTCTAGAGCTTCTGCTAACTCGTGCGAGCGTCCCGTTAACGTGCCAACATTTAACGTCGCAACGCGAGTCTTCCATACGTTGCGGGACTTTTGGACTAGCCTAGTTGCCCCCCGATGCCGTCCTTGCACCGGAGACCCTCGCATACTTTTCACACTCGCCGGGCTTTGCGAGTGCGCGTCGGCTCCCGCGGACGCCGTAGCATTATCTCGAGATACTTGTAGCGACATTGACATTGTGATGTGACGTGTTCGTGGGGAGACGGGCGTTTGTCCTCCTGGGGCCGCCGCCGCGCCGTCGCACGCGGCGATCGACGCGGCGAAGGCTGTGGTGGTTGGATGTGGCGGTGTGATTTATTAGCTGTGGAAACAATATGGTTTTAGCCCTCTTCCACTCTTTTGGCTGTTGGAGTGAAAGTTCGTTAATTTTATCGATTCGTTACTGCCGAATGAGCAACTTAGGCGCTGTTTGAGTGACCTGTTTAATTTGACTGACCCCCTTCTCCCCAATGGCGTGAAAGAGAGTAGATCATGCAGTATGGCGATATGTTTTCACATGACGCCCATTCTACATGACGTTAATACGCAGTTTACTATGGTTCGTTCACTCAGACTGTTTCAGAAAGTTCCAATGTTCTCCGCAGCGTTTCTTAATTTCCAAACTTAATTTCTGGCGCTCATGTCCATGGGAGACATCAAAGTGGAAGAGCCTTACTGTGCTTGGGACTAGCCACCTCGTCACTTGACAATCAAATGTGAAGGCTGCAACGGTGGACAACAGCATGGACTAGTAAAAACCTCCACATCGCAGAATCGCCGCACACGCGACGAGCCCGATCGCCGCGTGCGGCGGCAGCCTGACCCCAGGAGGACAAACGCCACACACCCGTTCGTGGGCCGGCCTGTCACGGGGGCCTGTCGCCTGCATTCGAATGCCCGTGGTCGGCTCAGCTCACAAAAGTGAGCAGTTCCAGTGGCACCACTTGGAGGAACGGACGTCACCAACACCGATATGGGTGTCAAGTGATATTGAGAATTTGAGCAGCGATCCCCACAAC
>MU868499.1:67868-107264 GCA_036418205.1 Ostertagia ostertagi | reverse complement strand
CTGCGACTCGTCCGCCCGACTCCTTGCCTTATTGCTGGCAGAGGTTTCCATGGGGGTACCCTTCAGAGCATGAGTATCTGCAACAGACATGGTGTGGCCCTACTTAGAGATGGTCCAGGGTCAGTTGCCTGACAACAAAGCGTTTTTGCGTACAGAGGATAGAACAAGTGTTGAAGTACGCTAGCTAACAAACAGCGTGAGCCAAAATTTGTACGATAGAAAACAAACACTGTTAAGCTTTAGAGAAAATTGGGAAGATGGCGATAATGAATAGTCCGGTAGGCACAACCGTACGAGAGAAGCTGAGAGCTTTTTCATTGAACAATGAACAGGAAAAATACCAGAAAAATCGCTGGGTGCCCCGTTTAAAGGGGAAACAAAGAAAGTGGCCTGAAACAGGGTAGTGATTCAGTAGTTGGCTCCGAAGCTCAAAGGTGCTGTGTCAAATTCTAACACGTCAGGATATCAACGGAAGTGTTGCACTCTGCTCATATCAAAGGGAAATCCTCAGGCGGGTGGGATTTCTTGCTTTTCTTCCTTAACATGAATGTATGTAGTATGTTTGTGAACACTAGATTAACAGCGCACAAAAGTTTCCGCATTGAAGATGTCGTCTTCCTTTCTTCTTATTTTTAGGTCATGGTTCCGGCTTGTTAGGCAGGGCGTCCGCTGTGGCTGGATGTGTTGACGCAACTTCTCCTGATTGAATGGCCCTGATCGGAGCGCTCCGCCAGTACACGGCCCCTGTCAGAAGATAACCATGGAGGAGACCATTATGGCTATGAAGAAGATGAAATCAGGCAAAGCGACTGGTCTTGACGACTTAGCGGCGAACTTGTGGAAATCAAAGTGCTGGAATCCTGCACAGTGGTTGACGGAGTTCTTCAACCAGGTCGTTGCAAAGGAGGTACCTGAGAGCTGGCAACGGAGTACGACGATTCCAATCTGGAAGAAAAAGGGCAGTCCTGCGGACTGCACTAGCTACCGTCCAATTCGCCTGCTCTCGCATAGCATGAAAATCTTTGAGCGAATTGTAGACAGTCGTATCCGTGACCACCAACCAGTGTGGTTTTGTTGCTGGTTGCAGCACCATCGATGCCATACACGCCGCTCGCCTTCTGCTAGAAAAGCATCGCGAAAAACAAAGACCGGTGCACCTTGCTTTCCTAGACTTGGAGAAGGCTTTCGACCGCGTTCCGCGCGACGTTATATGGTATGTCTTACGACAGCATGGCGTTCCCGAAGAGCTTATTGAATGGGTGCGCATCCTGTACTCGAGTCCAAAGAGCCGAGTGCAAACGGCCGCGGGCACACCGACGGATTTTCCCATCTTTGTCGGAGTACACCAAGACTCTGCGTTATCCCCACTGCTATTTGTTGTCGTCATGGATGCCATTACAAAAGATCTTCAAAAGCCGGTACCATGGACGCTTCTTTATGCTGATGACGTGATGCTCGCTAGCGAAGATAAAAGCACGCTCGAGCAACAGGTGCAAACCTGGTCCGACCGTCTAGCTATGTTCGGACTCAGGTTGAATGTCAACAAGACAGAGTACTTGACCACCGATCCGAGTGAGCCAGACTCTATTAAGATCAATGGTACTGAGCTCACACGTACAACAACATTCAAGTATCTTGGATCAGCAATTGCGTCTGACGGCAGCCTGGTCGTGGAAACGAATTCTCGGAGGAGTGCAGCCTGGTTGAAATGGCGCTCGATGACTGGCGTTCTCTGCGATAGGAATATACCTGAGCGTCTCAAATCCAAGATCTATAGAACCGTCATCCGGCCGGTCGCCATTTACGGTGCTGAGTGCTGGCCTGCGACCAAAGAAGTTGAAGCCCGCCTCGGTGTGATGGAGACAAAGATGCTCCGCTGGACAGCCGGAGTCACACGATTGGATCGCATTCGTAACGATGTCACCAGGGAGCGATTCGGTGCAGCTCCGATTGTTGATAAAATGCGCGAAGCCCGTCTCCGATGGTATGGACATATTCTTCGCGCGAATGAGGACAATGTCCGTAAGATCGGTCTCAACCTTGACGTGCGCGGAAAGCGGCCTAGAGGACGTCCGAAGCAGCGATGGCTCGACACGTTGCACGAAGACTCGAAGAGCGTTAACATCCACCACGACCAAGCATTCAATCGGGAGAAGTGGCGTCAACACATAAGAAAAGCGGACCCCGTCTACAAACGGGACAGACGCTAAAGAATAAGAAGAAGAAGAAGACTTGACACCCATATCACTTATTCCACATATACAGTTGGAACATAATTTCCGAGACAGTATTGCTGTTGAGTCTTTTTGATAAATGCCAGTTTTACGCTACCGCGCGCATGACATCGAAGGGGTTTGTAAGATTGGACGGTCCTGGAGTGTTAGGCATTACCGGTGAGAAACAAGTTGCTTTGTGAAATGCGTCAGCTGGCCGACTGATACGCGCGGTGGAGTACGGAGCTAAAGCGATGCCTGCAAACAACTAGAATGCATCGATTACCAGAGTTTTGTCATTCGAGTAATCTTTGACGCCGATGAATTTGAAATGGAAATCTCCAGTGTCAGACATCCACCGTACATTTTTGTTAACTCTGGGGAGTGAAGCGACCGAATGGCAATTTTTGCTGATAATGACAACACAAAGGAAACGATATTTAAATTAATGCCGTATCCTTGTAAACAGCCCCTATCAGTTGTTATATCTTCCTGTCCTCTCCCCCAAATATGTTCCCGCTCTACCCACTACATCACTTTTCGAAACCAATGATTCTCTGCTGCTCAGACACCCACGGTAAATTTTGTGAAATTTGCCTTTCAGCGATATTTGCATTCTAACACCCCTTGACAGCTCTTATCAGTTATTATAAGTTTCTGTCACCCAGCAAATATGTTCCGTCCAACCCACTATACCACATATTGGAGCCAACATCTCACAGATGCTGGGGCGCGTGCAATGAATTGCATGTCATTTGTATTCTAACACCCCTATCAGCTCTTATGTGTTAATATCAGTTTATGCCAGCCACCAAATATGTTTCCGTTGCACCTCCTATATCACATCTCAAAATCATTTCCTGACGACTGCTGCAACGCACGTTGTGGATTTCGTGACAGGCAAACGCCGTAAACACACACAGACGTACTTAGCGAACTATAAATATTAGGGGCTAGAGCTTTCTAACATGGCACAACCCACCATGCTCTAGACTATATGGATGATCAGCAATGTGATAGTAGAGCACGCTTCCTCAATCCAGGGTGCTCACCGGTGGTCACTCTATTCTGGGTTGGCTTTTTAATTAAAATGATTTACACACCAACCACCACGTAACAGACAATGTCGGCGACCTATCCAATGCCACTAAAAAGGATTTGAACAATCTAGACTTTATTTGCCAAAGAATGTGTCAAGATGACAGTAGAGGTACATCTTCTTGAATCGTAAAAGTTTGGAATATGGGGCTCCATTCTCACAGAAGTCTCTCTTTGAGCCGAATTAGCTCCATACGTGATCTGACATCGGTATGTCCGTGCTAATTTCCCATGGTAAACTCATTTCGCGATCCAGCATATTCACCGGTAGCGTGGACTGGATGCTGCGAGCATTCAGCCAGCACCAGTAGCCTAACTTATACCATTTGGGAATTCTAACAGCAAAAGTCAAGCCTCAAGGACTTCTATTAAACCACAAACGATCGAAACAAGGAAAAACATCTGCTTTACGACACAACGCCATGTCTACGCCAACCAGTTCCCAAATGGACGGATCTTGTCCGCTAAGGAGACTACAGCCTTGAGAAAAACCCTCGTTTAGGGAGGCCATCGGTGTCGGGTTTGGAAAGGCTGCTTTCTATCATTAAAAACAATTCACACGCGGTAATCTGCTATGTGCTAACAACACCTTGATGTTTTAGTTGCACAACTCATAGAATTTCTCGCCCCTTTTTAAAAGGATTGAAACTTTGCTATTTCCTTCATAAATTAACCGTTGAAAGGTATTGCAAAACAAGTTTCGCCTATGATTGTTTCCTACTCCAGCCGTACACTCAAGGTGAAGAAAATCGCTACAGCAATTGAGAACTACAGTTTCCATGACAAAACGTTAAGAAGCCAAAGTGGATGGAGCGAACTGTAGGGTGAAAAATAGGCAATCACCGCAGTCACGGCGACTCTGCTGAAGCGCTCTCGAGTTGAGCACTAGCATAACCTTCCTCGTGACACCTGCGAGGTTAGACAAGTCAAGTGTGATGTGACTGCGAAGCGTCACGGAACTCAACTAACTCCCGTTGAAACTTAAAACAAGGTATGATTGCTCTACGACAAATGAGACAACGCGTTTCAAAAATGACGCAACTGCAGATGTCGAAGCATAGCTGAAACCTCCCACCATATTCAGCATGCAGCGGTGGTCAGCCTCCTTTCGAAGGAGATACGCTCTTCTTGGTCAGTAGTCATCTTGCGGACAAAAATACGGTTCCCATAGGCACTTCGAAATTGACTTTTTCAGCTCATAAAGTGGTCCTATTTCGCGCGTTCTTCACGGATCTATTTGCTTTTCCACTAGGGCATTATGCAGCATCCCAGTTCTACCGCGGACCTATAACCCCATTCTTTGAGCGCCACTCTTCGGTTGGTTGTTGGAAACAAGCCACCGATATGGTGGTGCATATATTGATGATAGGTACATGTACTTAAAGTAGTAGGCTTGAAAAGAACTTCAAAATATGAGCGACTTTCTGAGCAACCTGTTACAATACCAGGGTTAGCAATGAAGACAATGTCAAGAGCTTGATGGCGAGGGTTTCAAATTGAAAGCAATGTGAGACAAAGAGCGAAGATAATTCATGACAAATGAGAGTCCTGACCTAACAGTTTTTTAAACTCTATCTTAGAATCTTCACTTTGTGCTAACGAACGTGCATCGGCTTCCCTTTCCAGTTCAACTTTTGGAGAAGAAATATCACTCTAATAAACACAATTATGAGTGATTATCCGAGTGCATCATTTTTGGCTCATTCTGCATGTCGGATCCACCGATGGCATCGTCACTAACTTGATTGGTGCTGTGCATGAATGTAGCGCTTATAAAGTTGTGTTTTTTTTATTCACTTTTGTGAACACATCCTTGTGATGTATTAGTAAATGTGTAAATAAATAATGTCAAAATCAAAATCCAATTTTTCTTCGGCCAGAAGTTAAGGGCATTCTACAAGCTAGGCATTGATCACTAACCTTTCGAAGATGTGCCGCTAATAATGGTGGTGTATACGAAACGAATAAGTAAATCAGAAAAACAAGGAAATCAATGAAATCGAAAAGAGTCAGTTTGTTTCAGAAGTGATGTGCCAACCTTTGCTATAAATTATGCTTCATATCGTGTCCATGAAAGAGCCTATTGGAAGGGACCTGCCCCTAGCATCAGCTTTTTTCTACATAGCGTCAAAGAGCTGATTGTATCGCTATCACTTCCCACATCCCTTTCACCCTTTTCAATGATGAATGGTCTCGATTTTTTGACCAAAATTGTTGCTCAGATGCAGAAGGAAATAGAGGCTACTAGCTATGCCCATTACTCGTGGTAGGACATAGCGCCTCCCCCAAGGAGGATTGGTTGTCGTTCTGTGAATTGAAACGGTTAAAATATGGATAACATGTGTTTTAAAGCACGCTCAGTTAAGGATGAAACACTGCGTTAACCAGGACTACACTACAATATACACTGCGTCCCATAATTATACGTCCACCTAAAAATTTCCCAAAATCTCACCAATATAGATGTTTCGAAAAATGTCTTCAGTGTGACAGTGTTTCATATATAAATGCGAAATTGCTTATGAACTTCAATTTCCTATTTAAGATCCTAGAATTTTTTACAATAATTTTTGTCTAAAAGAGCCACTCTGCGACGTCCAAAATTATACGTCCACCTCACGTTTATTCGACTACTTTTCACTTTCGTTCCACGAAACTTTTCATTGTAGTAACACTTCACTTCTTAAGGGGACTGCATTATAAAAACGGCTGTTGATTTTGAAGAAGGTTAGGTTGTCGCAAAAATTGTGGAACAACGCATTCACCGCCAGATTTGACCAAATTCACGCCAAGCAAAGAACTTCTCTCAGGATTTTACATGATATGGAGTTACAGAAGAGACTTTAAGGTCTCTCATCACTTTTCCGAACGAATCAATGGCCCGTGTCACAAAAGACACATCCACTTTCATCAACGTGCTCTGTCATCGAATCTCTTCAAACTTAATGCCTCAACCAACTTTGTTTCATACGTGTGAGGAGTCTTAAGATCATTCCTGATTAGTGAATGTGAAAGGCATTCATTTGTGGTTAGGAATCATGCCGAAAGCTGGGCTGATTCTTGCATGAAGGTGCACCCGAGCTGACCAAGGCAAGGTTCGTTTTGTTTGCCATGCATAAGAGCTTCTTTGTCTTTTTTTCACCATTTTCCTTCTTCTAGTAGTGCTTTACTGGGAAAAAAGCCACTGTGGGAAAAGTAAACGTGAGAACAAAAACAAACAAATGCTAAAAATATCGAGCAAAAGAGAACCTGACCTCAGTCGGCTCGGCTGCAAATTCATGCAAAAATCAGCCCAGCTTTCGCCACGATTCCTTGCCACAAATGAATGCCTTTCACATTCACTAATCAAGAATGATCTTGGGACTCCTTCACACACGTGAAGCAAAGGTCCGTTGAGGCATAAAGTTCTCTAGAAAATTTGATGACAGAGCACCGTTGGAGGAAAGTGGATGTTTCATTTGTGACACGGCCTTGATTTCGTTGGAAAAGTGATGAAAGACCCTTAAAGCTCTTCTAAACTCCATATCATGTGAAACCCTGAAGAAGTTCTTTAGGTTGGCGTGAATTTGGTCCAAATCTGGCGTGAATGCGTTGTTCCACAATTTTTGCGACAACCTAAGCATCTTCAAAATCCACGGCGGTTTTAATTATGCAGTCCCCTTAAGAACTGAAGTGTTACTACAATGAAAAAGTTTCGTGGAACAAGAGTGAAAAGTAATCGATAAACGTGAGGTGGACGTATAATTTTGGGACGTCGGCTGAGTGGCCTTTCAGAAAAAAATTATTGTAAAAAAAATTCTAGGATCTTAAATAGGAAATTGAAGTTCATTAGCAATTCCGCATTTATATATGATACATTGTCACATTGAAGACATTTTTCGAAGCATCTATATTGGTGAGGTTTTGGGAAGTTTTTAGGTGGACGTATAATTAGGGGACGCAGTGTAGTACGTATGGGGTTCAAGGGCCGCTTTAGGCAAAGTGTTCCATACCTCAGGATTCCTGAGATTACTTCCGCGCCGGCCAAAACACAGTAAGCGAAATAAACGAAACTGAAAACAGAAAAAAGGTAGGTTGCTAACGTCAAACAGACCTAAAAAAAGAGATGACTTAGCCGGAGGCGAGAGAATGCCGAGAGAATGTGGCATGGTTCATACTGCTCCTCCGGTTAGAAAAATTTGGTATGTGCTTGTTGGGAAAATTGTCAAATATACCCACTTTTGATGTTCTATAACTTTGCACACGGATTATTATTTGCTAAATGAAAAGCAGACTCTAAAAGCAATAGAGTTCCACAATGATGTGTACTAAGCTCTCACGTCCTTCTTCGTTAGACGAATTCGTCGAGGATACGTAAAGAATTTGAAATATATGTACACACAGCAACAGTCTAATGGCAAACGAATGATAAAATGTGCGTCCATTACCCCTGTGTTGGTAGGTGCCAGCATATGAAATCATCAGAAGTCATTCGGGTGGTGCCACGTCGGCATGTTGATGCTAACCAGAAACTGTTCCTATCTTGTCTATCAATATTCCAATGTAGGCTTATCATTTCTTTATGTACTTCGCGACCCCATTCCTAATAGAGAGTTTCACAGAGTCAGTCGACGTCGTACTTATCATTGCTATTCATTTCATCAAGGAGATGTATTCTAGAGATACTTTTGCGATCTCCGTTAAGTGGTGGTGCCAATACTAGTGGAAGTTGTCCCAAACTTCCGGATAATTCCGATCTTTGCTTACACTCTTCCGCGCTGGATTTTTAGCCAGGAGTCCCGGCCAAACAGAGGATATAAGCAAGCTGTTGGGGCTCAAAACCAAAAGTTCGTTGTAAATGGCGTACAAGTAGATAAAAATGATGTCGAAGTTAATTTTGCAGTAATATCTGTTGCACAGATCACACTGTCCTCTCTGCAGAGGTTATGTAATTATTTTGCTGACACTCCTCACTTCAAGCATTGATAAGATAACACGGACCACATCTTTCTACTCGATTACCTTCTACACAGCTGTAACCATTTACCTTGAGTAGACAAAAACACTACATTGGTAGGTAGTAGCTGTGTCTCTACACTCTCGACTTACGACCCTCTACATATTATCAAGGAAAATACACCCCTGTGAAGACCTCCTTGATTGTTTCGTATCTTGAGAAGTGGCCTTTTTGAAACAGTAGTGATTGGCGATGAGAAGCGGCGTCTATACTTCAACTACAGCAGAAACAGCCAGTGTTGCGACGCCAGTGAGGGTTCGTGCTGGATGCTGAGTCTTGATTACTTAATGAGTCCTCTGCGTTCGCGAACAAATTCCTCCAAAGAATATGACGCTCACTAATGAAACGAACTGTCAAGGACTAGTATTAGTGACGCAGCTCACGAAATCCGAAGTGGAATTCTTCCATTCGGTAATTGATATTTCGCAGCACTAAGGTTCTGAAACGGTTGCCAACACCGTGGCCAATGCCACTTGACCTCGTTTTATCTCATCTCTTTGGAGGGTGTACGGCCCTCCCAGTCTTATTTGAATCCCTCTCAAGACCATTTCTGCGGAGGTAAATTCGATTATGAAATCAGCTTGAGTCTTACATACATCGGTCTTATACATTGACCCACATCCGACTGGCTTTTCTCGAAAGCGCGACAAGAATATGAATCTTTGCAGTATTGGATTTTCGGAAGATCGTCTTGTTTGTCACTTACTCATGATCGCGTGGTGAATTTTTTTCCGTGCACCAATAGTTGACACTCCTATGTCTTTCAAGTTCTGCTCATCTAGAAGAAGAAAAGCGTGCATGTCGATCTGAAACAACGATTCACCTTCACTAAAAACTAAACTTATGGTTGGTCATTTGCAGACTAGAGTATGAGAATGCATATATTTAACTCGTCGAGATTTGAAAGAAGCAGACATGTAGCGGTTCGATGAAGATTGAAGATTACCTAGTAAGCTATGGAGAGTTTAGTGGGCTAAGTAAAATTATATCGATGCAAGAAAAGATAACTTCCCTTCTGGAATGACTCTACGCACGAGTAATACTTCTTGATATCTTAATGTTTGATTATTAGCCGCGCCGAACCTAATATATGCACGAGAAACAAAGATGTGGAAGCTTGTCAGATCCTAAATAAGGGAGCTCTGCCCACACAAACATATATTTTGATCCGTTTTCATAATGGAAGAAATTTATGCCAAAACCTATGTCGATATTATTGCTTCTAGGTATTTCTTATGAGAATGACTTATCTTCAGTTGATAAAAAGACATGATACCTCCTGTTCTCTCAATTGCGTCATATATTCGCTGCAACCCAATTGCGCCAATACCATCATTGGATCAACAAACAAACGAATATCCCAAGAAAATTCTGATACAACTGGTGACGTGTCGAAAATTGATGTAGAGGCAGAAAACGCTGGAACATCAGAATGGTGTATTGATAATAAATCAATTCGTAAACTAAAGCAATTCGACGGCGAAGTTGAGCTGAATTTTAATATCTCTGTTTTCGCAAAGAGTCAGCCATATGAAGAAAATCGGGATTACATGTGAGCAAAACGGTCAACGATATGTCGTAGGATTCATTGATACCGTGAGGTGGTTCCCTGCTTTAATTCGAGTCCAGCAGTCGTTTTTGAAGAGACATTGCTCAACTACTGCCTTAAACCATCTATTGAAGGCTTCTTTTTCTTTTTTGCATATCTTGATTCCCTCGCTGCTCCAGGTTTCTGTTTTTAATTCTGAAGGAATCGGCAAATTCTTTACATACTTTGAGACACTGATTGGCAGAGTGTTCAAGAAAAAAACGACGCCAGGCACCTATCCTACCCTAGGCTATTCTACTTTCCTGCTAGCTCTGGACTACGGAGCGATTTCGCGTCTTAGCTCCGCCCACTTCGGCGCATGTACCCCGACTCACCAGTAGCATTTGGCATTTTCATCTTCGCCAAATTCTACCTACTTTTTCTGGGTCGTCGAACTGACTTCGGACCGATACGTTCGTTTCCTGGCAAACTCCGCCCGCTCTGTTCGGCACCTCGCCCATAAGTGGTATTCGACCTTTTCTTTCTCGAACGTTGCGTTGCCTTTGCCCCGAAATACGAGTTCAAATCTTGCCCACTTCGGTGCACGTCCCATCCAATGATATATATGTAGTATACATATGTTTGAGCTGCCACGTGTGTTTATTTCCAGAGGAGTGAAGTGTGTTGTTTCTGCAGGTAGTTTCAAACTGTACGCCCGATTTTATCCAGTTTCATCTATGAAGAACGGATGTAAGAAGCCATCAATTATGCTTGCAAGTGGACAGACAGCTCTCCCTAAAGAGAAGCCAAAAGTTTTAAGCACAGGGAGACCTACCCCAGAGCCCTCATATTTCATATTTGACCATAGGATCGACCTCAGAAGGGTAAGTGAAATCAAAGACCTAGAGTGGCTGGTTCGAAGTTGTCGCAACTTTGATGAGCATTGTTCGAAAACTGCTGACAAAGCAACGCTTTTGATGTGTAATTGTTTGGGCTATTCTTAACGAGAGATCCTAGAGCACTTTGTTAGGCTTACAAAGCCTACATTAGGCCTGTATTAAAAATCGAAACTGTTGTTTACTACACACAAAAAATTAAAAAGCATCAAAGTATTAGAGAGAGTGCAGAACACTTCCACAAAAAAGATTTCTGGGGTCTATTCCAGTTAGGGGGGCATCATGGTGCGGTGACTCCCAAAAGCCACGGTAACTCTGAGCCAGGGGGAGTGTAGCCAGCCTAGGGGGTGGGGGGTGAGGGCAGTCACTTGAGCGTGAAAAGCTGGAATGGTCGAGTTTACATTAGCTCGCCGAGAAACTGCATCATGATGCCCCCCTAACTGGAATAGACCCGATTTCTGTTCAGGTATGAACAGATACAGAACAGAGGCGTAATGTCAATCTTGGTCATGAGATTTTAGATTTGGGAAAGAAAAATCATTTCAAAAATCATCTTTAATCTCACGATGCTTTTCAAATTATTCACTTCCATTCTGCTCTCAAACTTAGCGATCTTCTTCTAATTAGAGAGGCAATCGCTAGGGCTGGTTGTATGAGGCTAGTCCCATTCAGAGCAAAGCATAAAGTCAGATGTCATTTCTTCGTGAACTGGACCACCTCGTAGTTCAGTAGATTGATTCGTAGAGAGTATCCACCACCAAACTTAGTTCCTCAACGTTACTTCCAACAAGTATCTCAAAACTTATTTCGTCATTCCTTAGATCATTTCCCTTGAGATGCAGTTTTTTTGCTGTTATTTCGCTTACTTGTTTTCGAGGATTCTCGCTTTTCTTTTATTAGGTCAACTCATTAAAACATGTCCAGACATCTAGAGAAATGGTGGGAAAAGTAAAAGAGATAGAGTATTCTACTTGCTTTTGTTTTAAGCTAGCACACCCAGCTACGGTATACTCTAATTCAGTTTATAGTGCTGCAGGAGGAAACACTTAAACACATAAAAGAATTCACAGTGACCCAAATCAAGGTGGAACTTCCAGATGACTGGTGACACTCGTGCAATGCGCAACTCGAATTCTGTGTGTGCTGGCTCATCTTACGCGTGATACAGTGTTCTCGAAGTGCCACGTTGAAGATATGGTGTGAGAGCTCAAATAAGGGAGAACGGAAGCGAGTTGTGGTTGAGGACACGTTCATATTGTCCACCTTCCCCATGAAGAGCGGGTGGATGAAATGAGGTTTTAAATGGCGCATCACAGATGTTGAACCTTTGCGATGCTTGCCCACGAGACTTGCAGTCTAGCTACACTTGTTACGCAAATTGTGCCCAAAAATCGGGGACGGTCCACAGGACATGTTTTTGGATATGCCATTTACTCCCAGATGCAGGAGTCCAGAATCGAATTGGTGTCTGTAGCAATGATTTTCTCTGCCGATAACGGCATTTAAGACTATCAAACTGGGCCCTGCTCATAAACGAAATTTGTGTAATTGTACGCTGAGGCCCAAGTCAGAAGTGTCAACTTTGGATTAACGCGAATGAGGAACTGCCAGAATTGAATCACGAGAAGTCACGCGGGTTCACGTGGATGATTCTATTTCGCTTCCAAGAAGTCTTGGACACCAGGGACAAAGTATAGAGGTCAGAGAAGGAAAATCAGTCTCAGGGCACGACATACCAACAGTGGGGCCCTGCTGGTAATATTCCCAGACGGCGGTTTCGAAAACGAAGGGGTCTTTCCTTCCCCGCCAGGGTTTTTTTTCGGGAGGTGGTAGCTGAAAAAATTGTGGTCCTGTGAGTTGTTTTTCTCCTCTGTTACCTGCAGAAGTGAGATTCCCAAGGTACGGCTGCTTTGCGAGCAACTCCTCTTTCGTAGTTCATGTAACCCCGCCCACTTTTGCGGTATGTCTGCCCTGAGACTTCATTTACGGCTTCTCTGACGTCTATCTTTTTCCCTGGTGTCGCAAGACTTGCTTGGAAGCGAATAAGTATGTCTTCATGCTAACTGCGCGCGCACTTTTTGTGCAAGCTTTCCACCATTAGCATTTATGGCCCCTTTCCCTCCGACAGCCTTATCGCACTTTTTTCCCCGGCGCTGGGCTTCGCAGGAATACGTCGAGTATGAGAGTGGTGGCAGAACTCCGCCACTTCGTGGAGTGCGCGGCCCAGCGTTTCACATTCAACCTGCTACTTCCTTCTCCCTCTACACTATTTTTTAAGGTTTCTTAGTCATCGGCGAGTTATGAGGTCTTGTAGAAGCTTTATGAGCCCTGAATTCATGAGGCAAACCCCACCCACTTTGGTGCATGCTTGGCTTACGCAATGAATTCCGCCCCTTTTCCCCGGCAACCCTTTCCACTTATTCCCGGCGCTGGGGCTTTAGGAAGCGAGTTTATGGAGTGGTGGCGAACTTCCCCAACTTCCGAGGTGTGCCACGCCCAGCATTCACATTCATGCCTTTACTCTCTCTCATCACTCATACATTGTTTTTTCAGGTCTGTTTAGTGTCTCGAGCAGAATATGAGGTCTTGTAGGGAACGAATTGAGGCTACGTATCTTTGTTGCAAACCCGCCCACTTTGGTGCATGGATCGCCCACTGATATCAGTTTGCTATCATCTTTCTCGCGACCTTTTCTAGTTTTTTTCCCATCTCCGAACTTATTGGAACGCGAGTCATGAAGTACCGTGGCAAACTCGCGCCACTGTGGTGCAATGCTCCGCCGCCAACAACGGTTGAGCCCTTTCCCCTTTCTGCTAACCCTTATACGCTTTTTTCCCGACTCCGGGACTCTTCGACCGAGTTGTAAGCCTAATTGAAACTACGCACACTTTGATGTAAGCCAGCGCCATCCTGACTTTATCTTCCCCTCCCTGCTTGACCTCTACCCGCTGTTTTCCGGTCTCTAATTCGATTTTATGAGCTCTTGCAGAAAACGTTGTCCGCTTCACGAAGCGCTCCGTCCATTGTGAGCGGGCCTCCGTTCACACATGCGTGCTGGAAAATACCTTAGGCATTGCTCCCTGCACTAATTTCGTTTCTGTCTGTAGGTTCCTCTTAATCGAGTTATGAATATTTTTCGCTTGACAAGAATGGTCAATCGTCGGTCGGGGCCGCTTTGTAATGAGGTGTGGTTTGATGCACGCGTTTTGCGACGCTGAGCTCAAATCCGTTTTCGGTTTTGCCGAACGATTCTCTGAACGAGTTAATGAGGATTCATTCACTG
This sequence comes from Ostertagia ostertagi, assembly GCA_036418205.1. Lineage (NCBI taxonomy): Eukaryota > Metazoa > Nematoda > Chromadorea > Rhabditida > Trichostrongylidae > Ostertagia > Ostertagia ostertagi. Next base: position 93,250 of record MU868499.1, on the reverse strand, counting down.
GCGGATATCTCACTGTGGCGACCTCTACACGCAGGGTGAATCGGTCGAGGAAATCCTCAACAGGGGGGTCGTACCTGTCGGCTGGTCATGGGGGTCGTATTACTTGGGGTCAGTGGAGCAGTGGTATTGTGGTGCAGATAGCTAAGAGGGTGTAGCGCAGCAGAAATGAAAAATATCTGGAAAAAACATGATATTGATTTTCATTCAAATTTTCATTCATTTTCATTGATTCCGTCGCTCCATTCCTCCACCTCATGAGAAGGCGTATTTGAGCAGTACAAAGAGCAGTGCAGTACAATGAAGTGCATCCCCGCAAAGAATAACTGCCACATGTGCGCACTGCAAAGGCATCCTCGTCGCCGCTATCGCTCGCTCTTCTCCTTAATACCTTCGCTGAGAAGACCTCTTGTGGGACCGGCTGTCGCAAACGACCACCGTGAGGAAAAGCGCAGGGAAATGAAAGTTGTTGTCTTCAGTTGATAGAGCTACGAAATGCGTTTACTACAATGCTGGCCTCTGTCAACTGGTAATGATCATATGCCATTCCAATCGATTCTGCAACTTCGAGTAGGTCGGATGCATGGCTATACTCAGACAAATTCGTTGATGACGATTGCCCCTTCCTGTTGCTTATTTTAGGAGGAGTTTTCTAGACGCATTTCAAGCATTGCCAATAATTACACTTGCAATGGTGAAGAACGGCTTTTTGAGCGGCTGGGAATCATCCTCGATAGATCCTCGACGCAAATATCTCCTCAAGTAAGAAATGTGAGAAGAAAGCTGAACAGATCTTCGGGGAAGCGCAAACCTTCCGCTTTCCAAAGCTGTCTTCTCTCTTTTTAGGATTACGACATAAGACAGTATTGCTCTTGAAGTGGCGAAAACTCGCGCGAAATTCGCAGCGTTCTCGACATTTACTCGACGAAATTTGAGAGACCTTAGTTCTGCATGGAGGCTTCCAGAAGCAATTTCAATACTTTTTGGGAACGCGAATTCCAGCTCTATCTAACCCTACCGCAACTGCTTCAAAGTTGAAATGGCGGAATGCACCGTTTCAATCGAGGTGTAGTTTTTGAGCGGATTTTTTTCGGGATTTTTAACAAATCTGACCCAGTGACATCGCGCCGCAGCTGCCGTTGAATCGGCCGTTGGTTGATCACTGCTGTTCGATATACTCAAGCAGAGAATTAAAATTAAATCGCACACGCCCGTGCCTTCAAGTTCTGGCATTTCTGAACGAACCTGACTTCGAGGTCACACAAAGTTAATCCTCTTTTCTCGGATCGATATTTTAGATATACATACAAAAATGTGGCCAGCATAAAAGCACGTGCACAGATGGGACAAGACGAGGTTCCATATCATTGATTTTAAGGATTTTTTTTTGCTTTTATTTTGCAAGCTTTTTGATTAATTAATTGACTTAATTTGCTACGTTTTAGGGGGTCGTGTCGGATCTCGATTTTGGAAAGGGGGTCGTACTGCTGGGCGAACATCAGTACTCTGCCAGATTTCACCCCTGCTCTACACTCCCCCCCCACCACTCATCACAATAAAGAAGAATCGGGGAGCATTTCGCGGTTCTTTTCATAGTTGCTCATACGAGCCCAGAAGCGCTATACTGAATTATTCTGTTATCGTTCTGTTCGTTCTTTCTGTTTTCACGCTAGCCAAGTGGATATGGGAATGTAGAGGGCCCACAGTGAGATAGGCACATTGAGAAGAATCGGCTCATATACTTCGTTCAGAGAATCAATCGGCCAAACTGAAACGATTTGAGCGCAGACGTTGACAAGACGGCGCAGCGGATACTTCATAGCATCCAAATGCCGGACCAAATTCAAATTACATTCCATTGTGAGCAGCGCTTTTTTAGGAACGCCGCGCCACGAGCGTGTCTCCTCAGTTCAATCTGGCTTACCAACGCACCACGCCCTATACCCACTTTTGTCCGCGGTCTCGAGTCTGTTTTGTGACACTGATATTTTAACTCATGGCCACTCCAAGTACACTGCATTTCGGCGCACGCCAACGCCCACTGTGGGGGACCGCTGATAGTATGTTTTTAACTAGCTCGAGATATGGTAACCCCATCCCATATTGTACGCTGGACCCCAGTAGGCTGTTGTCCGTAATACGAATTCGTTGAGCAGAAAGAAAGACGAGCAGCAACCGACCGAAGACAGCAGCAGCAGACTTAGGCATTCTATAGTAGGGATTGGAAGCAATTGAAAGCGCCAAGCTTCGCTTCAAAATGTGAAACATGTAGGCAATGTTGAAGAATTCATTGAAATACGCGTGTTTTTGGAAAGACGATCAGCATGATGTATAGAAGGGCTTGAAAATTTGAAAAGCTCTCAGAATTTCAATAGTGTCTCAATTTCTTACAATATTTCGGATATAGCACCTTCTTCAGGTGTGAGACGACAGCTTTTTGCAAATAAAGCAACATCCACTTTTTTCTCTCTAGTCTTTTATCTAATCTTTGTCTACACGAATACGGGTCTCACTTGAGATCAGTCTGGAGCAAGCTAATATCAGTTGGGAAGTTGGCAGAGACTTAACTTGCAGAGTAAACTAATTAGCGACGATCTGTAGCGACGTAGGTCACTCTGCACAATCTCGTCTCGCATGTGGGAAGCTCAGAGTTACCCCTAATTGCTGATACATACTTAATAGGTCTTGAGTACAGCTCTATAAGGGCAGCGATTACATAGAATAGGACAGCATCGGGAAAGCATCTTGCGCACCAAATTCACTTGACTGCGCATGCGAGCGAGGTGATAGGACTTCACGACGGAGTGTTCGTCTGGTTGTGAGCAGACTAGAAAGCAGCTCGTGCTCCCAAAGGGATCGACCAGTTCAATTGCTGATTAGGACGACAGCGGCATAATAGCAGAGCAAGTCGTTTGTGGTTGGCATGGTGAGTTACCAGCCACTGCACAGTGACGTTCTTCATAAGCCGACTTTTGAACTGTACCGGTTCTGATTGAGAAGGCAGTGGCAAAAAGGTGGAGTCTGTATGTACGTTTTTAACGAATTTCTCAGGTATTTCGGCCGCCGGGTACCATTGAACACCAAAACATCTGTTTAATCCTTCTTTCATTATGTAATCCGCTGCCCTTGAACAAGCTTGAATACTTTGTTATTGTATCAGTATGTATTCTTGCGTTGTGTCAGTGTGACAATCTATACTAACTTATACGAGGCCATCTCATTCAAACTGTCCACGTTTTATTCGAAAAAAGAACTAGCCAGGAAAGATAAAAGCAATACTTTGGTTTGAAGTCAAGGCAATACTTGTCGTTGTTAAAGACTCGACCCCAGCGTCTAGAAAACATTGGACACCCGCCATCTTCTTTTTTCACACGTATGAGCCAGATGCTTTATGATGTCAGTATAGATGATCAACGAATTGTCGTAAGGGCCGCTTCCGAACGAGTTGAGGGCGTCAGTTCGATTAAACAGCTGTAGTCACATGCTGCAGTTGGAAAATACATGCTGATAAGAAGAGCGCCAATACCAATTATCGAATACCGTGAAGCAATATGAGTATGTAGGGCTTCTGTATCGACATAGGTGATATATATCTTTTTAGTTTTCTAGCTGGCTATTTGTTGTTAATTGATCGCTAAGAAATAAGCCATACCTTGAGGGGGCACCGATGAGGTTTTCCCGACGAGTCGCTAAGAGGCATATCTCATAATCCTCGGCCGTATCAGGTGTCATATGATCATTACCAGTTGACAGAGGCAGCATTGTAGTAAACGCATTTCGTAGCTCCTACAACCTGAAGAACAACTTCATTTTCCCTGCGCTTTTCCTTCACGGTTGTCGTTTTTGCGACAGGGTCCCCAACAAGAGTGTCTTTCTCAGCGAGGTATTAAGGGAGAAGGAGCGAGCGATAGGCGGACGAGGTGCCTTTGCAGTGCGCACATGTGGCAGTCTTCTTTGCGGGGATGCACTTTCATTGTACTGCACTGCTCTTTGTACTGCCTTCAAATACGCCCTTCTCATGAAGGTGGAGGAATGGAGCGACTGAATCAATGAAAATGAATGAAAATTTGAATGAAAATTCAATATCATGTTTTTTCCAGATATTTTCATTTTCTGCTGCGCTACACCCTCTTAGCTATCTGCACCACAATACCACTGCTCTCACTGACCCCAAGTATACGACCCCCCATGACCCAGCCCGACAGGTACGACCCCCCTGTTGAGGATTTCCTCGACCGATATTCACCCTGGTGTAGAGGTCGCCACAGTGAGATAGCCGCAGTGAGATGAATCCCTCATAACTTCGTTCAGAGAATCGTTCGGCAAAAACCGAAAACGGATTTGAGCTCAGCGTCGCAAGACGCGTGCATCAAACCACACCTCATTACAAACGGCCGGACCGACCAATTGACCATTCCTTGTCAGCGAAAATATTCATAACTCGATTAAGAGGAAGCCTACAGACCAGAAACGAAATTAGTGCAGGGGAGCAATGCCTAAGGTATTTCCAGCACGCATGATGTGAACGGAGGCCCGCTCACAATGGACGGAGCGTGTCGTGAAGCGGACAACGTTTTCTGCAAGAGCTCATAAATCGGACTTAGAGACCGGAAAACAGCGGATAGAGGTCAGGAGGGGAGGGGAAGATAAATGTCAGGGATGGGCGTGGCTTACATCAAAGTGTGCGTAGTTTGCAATTAGGCTTACAACTCGGTTCGTAAGAGTCCCGGAGTCCGGGAAAAAAGCGTATAAGGGTTAGCAGAGGGAAAGGGGTCAACCGTTGTTGGCGGGCGGAGCATGCACCAAAGTGGGCGGGGTTTGCCACGGTACTTCATGACTCGGTTCCAATAAGTTCCGGAGATGGGAAAAAACTAGAAAAAGGTCGGGGAAAGATGATAGCCAACTGATATCAGTGGGCGATCCATGCACCAAAGTGGGCGGGGTTTGCAACAAAGATACGTAGCTCAATTTCGTTCCCTACAAGACCTCATAATTCTGCTCCGAGACGACTTAAAGACCTGAAAAAATGTGTGTAGTAGTGAGAGGAGGAGTAAAGGCTGAATGTGAATGCTGGGCGTGGCACACCCCGAAGTGGGCGGAGTTTGCCACCACTCTCATAACTCGGTTCCTAAAAGCCCCAGCGCCCGGGAATAAAGTGGAAAAGGGTTGCCGGAGGGAAAGGGGCTGAATGCTATTGGTAAGCCAAGCATGCACCAAAGTGGGTGGGGTTTGCCTCAGGAATTCATGGCTCATAAAGTCTTCTACAAGACCTCATAACTCGGCCCCGAGATGACTAAGAAACCTTAAAAAATATGTGTAGAGGTGAGAGGAGAAGTAGAGGTTGAATGTGAACGCTGGGCGCGGCACTCCCCGAAGTGGGCGGAGTTTGCCACCACTCTCATAACTCGGTTCCAAGACGGCTAGGCGACCGGGAGAAATGTGGATAAGGGTTGCTGGAATTAAAGGGGGTAAATGCCAGTGGTGGGCTAAGCTTGCGCAAAAGTGGGCGGGGTTACCCATGAACTACGAAAGAGGAGTGTCGCCAAAGCAGCCGTACCTTGGAATCTCACTCTGCAGTAACAGAGAGAGAACATTGCTCACAGACACAATTTTTCAGGCTTACCACCTCCCGAAAAAAACCCCTGTCTTGGAAGAAAGACCCTCTTCGAAACCGCCTCTTGTTGGAATATTACTCAGCAGTTCTGCAGTAAATGAGAGGCAACGCCCGCAGACAGAATTTCTCAACTAGAAAACCTTCTCCACCAACAACTGAAAATACACCATGCCCCGAAAAAAAAAACCCTCTCCAAAACCGCTGTCGCTTGGATGTTGTTTTCGTTCGCACCTAGGAGTTGGTACTGTCTTTTGATCGGTTCTTTCTGAAACACGTAAATGTGGTGTAGGAAATAGAAAATATAGTTTGACCTAATAGTCGGTGTAAATGGGATGTACCGAACAGGAAACTAAAATCTAGAAAAGAATAGTGATCATCCTGTTTGAACCCCCGTGTGATGCACGCGAATGCGTGCGCAGCCAAAATGGTGAATTATGAGGGAGAACTCAAAAGGTCTTGAAAATGTCAATCGAAGTACAAATTTTTCTCCAAAAAATCTTTATGACCGCTTCATCTATTACTGGAAGCTCTAGCAGTCGTATAGAAATTTCATCACAGACACGCTCGAAATGACTGCTCTTGAAAGCTGTTGCAGTTGCTACAGAAGAAGGGTAGTGAGAGGTCAAACTGGTTGCCAAATAGTAACTCAAAATTAGTAGCACATTTGAACTCATAAACTCACCTGGACCATTACTCTTGTTAGAAAGAACACGGTTGGCCGAGCTCAAAGAATTGCTGCTGAATGACCCAGAAAACTCTGATAGCTCATCTTCTTCTCGCACTGCACACAATCCACGTGGGAGCTGAATAGTTTTATTTCAATGATTTCTAGCAGTGACTGATTTTCAAAAGTTACTGTGCCAGTTGACAACAGAGGTAATTTCGACCCGACTGGCCTCTTGTGGCGCTCCAATGAGCTGAAGACTAGCACGATCAATCTTTATATTGTTTACAAGAAGGCGGTAACAGGCGTAACCCGTTTTCCTTTTGTTCCGCTGATCACCAATTTACTCGAGCGGGCGCTAGTAAAGTCTACATTCATCCCTGTCGCATGCGAAATTTTTCCAGTGGTCTCTCCACGCTTGCTAGAGAAGCAGTTACCAATTTTTCCGTTCAGATTTTCGTGAAGGGATGTGACCATCCGGCCGGCGGTCGTTCATTTTTCGCTTTATGTCCTGAGGTCTAGTAGGCAACTGCTCTGGTTCAATAGTCACAAAAATGCAGGACGTGTTTGGCACACCCGACCATCGACGCTCTGGCGAAAATGGCAGTGTCCCTAATCTTCAAGCGCTGACGATACTCCAAATTCCCCTCTGCATCTGCGTTTATAGGGCAATTCCGAGCAGGTCTTCTAGACAGCTCTGGATAACGCTGGATGCGTGCTCGTCTTGCCTATGCAAATTCAAAGATTTTGAGGCGTAATGACAAGCTGGGCTGCAGAGTTGAAGAGAGGAGCGCGGTGCCGGATGTTCTTCGCCTACTTCATTACTCCTTTGATATTCTCATAGACCCCTATGCCGCCCGTACTTTCTGCTCTGCTTAGAAGCTGAGTCGCTCATCATGTTTAAATCTCCTAACCTAGGTGCGCGTACGAGCACTCAGAAATGTTTTTTCCGTGGAGAGTGAATCGGGCATCAAGATCCAATCCGTCTCTCACGAATCTCTTTGTTAGGCTCACCATCTTTGTTGACGTTGACCAACCTCACCACACGCGCAGTCGAAATCAGCCAGCATCCGCTGTGCTTGCTCGGCGTTCGACGTTATGAGAACGATATTGTGATCAGAATGAAGGTAGTATGGGCCGCTCAAGACCTTCGCTTTCATGTCTTCCGGATCCTATTGACGCATACACTCTCGAGAGCAGCGCTGTAGAGGAGCGAGATGCCCCTGTCAACCCCCCCCCCTCCACATCACTGGTAACCTTCCACAAGTTCGTGCCACTATTTTGCCCCTCATACCAGAAATTTACTTTCATTCACACTTAAATTTTCTAAATATGATCAGTTAGGTTATGTAGAGCCTACTACCTGAAGTCACCTAAACACGAATCACATTCGCCTAAGCTACTTCCTTTGAATTCAACATGAAAAGAAGAGAGTCATGTTTTCGTCCTTCGATTTATGGACACCGGACGAAGCTAAGAGTAACATTTCCTTGTCTTCGTTCACCATGCGGTATTAAAACAGTAAAGTCTGCTTCGTTTCGGACACTACAGCCAAAGGAAATCCTGATCTGTGGAGGCAATCGGTGTCCAATTCGGACCTGCTATGCTCTCCCGTTGGAGAACACCAGTATGAGCTGATGTGTGACTACCACCCTAAAACATTTCAGGAACACAAGTCATAGAGGTCTACTCTTCTTCGAGGTGAGAAAAGAAGAGTTCATCTCTGCACCTTGAAAAATAGCGAGCTCGATGACCGACGAGGTTAGGCATGCGCAAAAAAATGTATTGGTTAAAGCTCGGCATCGAGCTACCCAGGATATAAGGGTGGTGAAGAGTGTAAAGAACAATGGCGGCACTGTTAAAGGAAGCCAGTTAAAGGTAAAAGGAGCTGCGAAGGCTACTACAGTGCACTACTAAGCGAAGAGTTCCCTCACAAGGTAACTCGCGAGCAGAGGCAACGGCTCATCTTCTCTCCGCGGACAGAGGATGAGGTCCGTCGCGAAGTAAGAAATGTGAAGGTTGGAAAGGCGGTGGGTTTGAATAGGTTGCCAATCGAGGTACGGAAGCGCTCGTGGAGTACGGGGTCTAATAGGATACCCGATTCCTGAACACGGTAACTGCTGAGGGAAGGATGCCGGATGCCTGGAAAACACTATCGTCCCCATCTTCGAGCAGAAGGGTGACACGATGAACTGCTACAACTATTGCGGTAATAAGTTCACAGCGCATATCAGGACGTCGTACGAACGGCTGGTCGATTCAAAGCTGGGCGAGCTGGTTCCAATCTCCTAGAAAAAGTACGTGTTATGCCTGGAAGATCCGCATGGATACCATCTTCATCGCTAAGCAAGAGATGGAGAAGTACAGAGGAAAGAGACGACCTTGCCACCTAGCCTTCCTCGACTAAGAGAAGGCATTCGACCAGCCACCGGCTTTGGAGGGCGTTCAGGGAAAGAAACGTGTCAGAGCACCTAATTTCTCTGGTGCAGGACATGTACGAAGGAGCCCTGCACTCCGCACGACCTGACAAAGGAGGTAGACGTCAGGTTGGGGTGCATTATGGATCATCTCTAAGTCCCTCCCTGTTCCTCCTGACGATAGATGCCATGGTTAAGGCCCTCATGAAGGACCACTCAAGACCATCCTCTACGTTGACGATATAGCCCTGATAAGGGATAGCAGAGAAGAACTGCAGGCCAAGGTGCAGAAATAACAGAAGGCGGGCTTTGCTAGCCGATTGTGGGCGGGAACGGAGAATGCATCAAAAGGGTGGAGAACTCCCGACAACTGGGGAGCGATCTAGCCTGATGGAAGTGTGAAAGAAGGTGAAGGCACGAAACAATGAGGCCTGGATAAAGTGGAGGAAATCCACAGGAATCCTCTGCGATCGGAGGTGCTCCAGAGTGCTCAAGGAAAAGGTGTATAGGATTGTGGTTAGGCCCGTGATGCTGTACGTCAGCGAGTGCTGGCCCCTAAACGGGAACCACCAAAGGAACCTTCACTCCGCTGAGATGAGGTGGCTGGAGGCGACTGGACAGAGTCCGGAACGAGGATGTCAGAGCGGTCATGGAGACTGCCCCTGTCTAGCTAAAGGTAACGGAATAACGACTGTGATGGCATGGGCACGTGCTAAGGAGACCACAAGATCATTCGATAAGAACAGCAATGGACGTTGATGCGCATGTCAAGTGGTCGCGAAGAATCCCAAAGGAGAGGTGGAGAGACGTCATCAAGAAGAACCTTACTGAAGTCAGAGTCATAGCAGAAGATGTCCTGGATAGAACAATGTAGCGACGGCTGACAAAGATAGCGTACCCTGCGACTGCGGGGGACTAACGCTAGGGAGAAGATGAGGAAAAAGTATACTTTTCTTCGGAAAGGTTTAGAGGCCTAGACACATAAAACTTAATGAATCGACAAGTGATCAGAAGAGCTCAACACGATTTTAGTCAACATTCTTGTTCCATCCCTAGGTGGTGGCTGAGCAACGTCGCTAGTAGTGATGAGACGAGGTTGTTTGATGCCGGCCACCCGCAGAAGCATCAATGGTCTTATCAATCAGAAGAGGCTAAAAATTGTCAGGTTTAGCAAAACGTTTTGGCCTAAGCACGAATCCAAGTCGGAAAAGTCATCCGCACGCTCTTAACCGAGACCAGGTGTTTCAAAGACAAGGTTGTGGATTGAGGCTTAGCCGAGAACCCTACGAGGTACACCGTGCAATGGTAGTTGACCTATTTCCAAATTCCATCTATTCTTCTTGCCGGGGAGTCATGGCGGAAAAAATGTGATCAAAAAAAAACTCAAAATTGTTTGCAGTGCTTTTTCAGCTTCAAACTGCCAACCTTCTGAGAGGACAGCATCGACTATCGGTCGAGTCTTTGACAACATGATGGGGGTAGTGATGGTTCATATTGATTATGGAATTGTTTTATGTTAAGATAATGCTAACTCAAGAAAATGCTTTAAAGTAGCACGAACTTCTGGAACACGTCGATAGATAGGTGAAACTCTGGTTGTAAAGTTGCTGCAGAGCTCGCGACTCCTCAAGTGCTGAACAGGAACGCCCTAGCGGCTTAAAGCTTCGCGATCGCTACTGTCTCTACAGATCGAAGGAAAAACAGTACGTAAAACATAGCGGTCTCTTGCACACTCGCAAAACTTCAGTGAGTCTCTTCCTTTTGTGGACTTGTTTAAGCTTCGCAAAAAGTTGAACTTGAGCATGACCTTCTTACTTCGAAAAAAAATTACCGTCTTCGCATCCTTCCCTAGTATGAGCCTTCCTTCAGACAACGTGTCCTCTCTGGATATATCCATTATCCCTTTGAGTAGTTCTGCTGGTAGTGAATAACTGAAGCCGTATCCCGCCCACAAATCTGTAGGATAACGTGGAGTTTTCGAAAGCGCACTGTCGTCGAAAACTGCTGAAATATGAAGCAATTTCAGATAAATCAATCGCAATTTTTGTTGGCTGAGCCCTCATTGCGTAGATACCATCGCCACTAGTAAGAAGCTCATTCAAAAGGTGTGCAGCTATAAATCCAAATAAAATTATGTACAAGAAGCGAAAGTTCTTTGTGTACAAAGCGGTTGCTTTATGGGAAAGAAGCGATCTCAGCCTCGCTGTATGAGGCATAATAGCACTTGTCAATACGATGGGATAGTTTTGCATATCAAGGTAGCTAATAAATATTGGTTCACTATCTGTTGATAATCTAATTCTGATGAGAGGTTGCCACATTTCTCGTGAGCATGTTTCTGCTAGATCGTTTATTACGTAAGCTCGGTTTTCCTTCTATTATAAGTTTTTCCTAAAAAATCAAAGCTTTTCACATAATGTTGTAAACCATTCGACAGAGAATTGTCCGGTTTATGCGCATTGCTGCTTCCCATTTTCTTCGTGAGGCTACTGAATTCCGGGTTGGCAAAGCAGGGGCCTCCGTAGAAGAGAGGTATCCAAACCAGGAGCTAACTCAAACTTATGATCCTCAAAAAGAATCGCTTGTCTACGTCTCATGTACTGTACGTCCAAAGCCATTGCTTTGCCTAACTTCATCTTCTTCAGAGCCGTTTTCGTCTCCTGCACGGCATTATTGAATTTGAATGGAACCGTATACAGGCCGATCACAAGGCATGGGTGGATGCGCAGATACTTCTGTCAAGATTATCTCGTGCCCCCTGCTTCACTGCACTCTTGTGATCCATAAGAAGGTGACCATTCTCGTCAATGATGGTGATATTTTTCCATTGTATTCAGCCTGGCGGTGGCGGGTGTCAGCAGGCGACAGATGTACCGTTCATCATTGCGCGTCGCTAGCTTCTCGCTGACACCAGCGTAATGAGAGGCCCTTCAGCATGCAGGGCTCTCTTCGCGGTATTTTTCTCTACCAGGTAACTGCCATGTGTGTTCTATCTCACCGCAGAAATACATAGTAGAGACGTTCCCACTCGCGTACCTTCTCTCTAACCTCAACCGTCCTCAGGCATGTTTGTTTGCCAGTCATCCACCTTCCAGGTTTTGTCACACCGTGTTTGGGCCAAACTATCAGGGTTATTGCTTTGATAGCAACATTCCAAGTTTCCTCGACCGTCGTGACCGCCGGTGACCGAATGCGTGGAATCACAGTAGCTTCTCTCTTTCAACCGCCACCTTGTGATTCTTGCAGGCCTTCAGCGCTCCACTGGTTTCAGCATAGGCGGCGACCATTAGCGGTCCAATCAGCGGGCGACCGTTTTGTATGACAGGGTCTTCGCGTCTGTGACTAGCTCTCGTGTTTTCAGACAAGAACAAAGTCCATTTGTGTTCTGGTGTCACAATTAAACGGTGACGGGATGGGAGTCGCATTTTCGGAAATTCTTGTTCACAATGGTGACGTATGCAAGTTGGCATATTCAAGGATTCGCTCGCCATCGGCGATACGTGATCTATAACCAAAACCACCGCGACAGTCCTATCCGTCCCTCGCCATGTCAACATGCCCATTTAGATCACCTGCGACAACGACAGCTTTTCTTGATGGTACCTCAGCTGTTTCTCGTCGAGCCGGGTTCAGAACTTGGTTCGCTCGAAGCAGCCAGTTGCGGAGCACATGCAGAGAATAGAAGGTATCGTTCGTTCTCGACTGCTTCAACAATCTCAGTCAAGCAGTCATCGAAGAGGTCAACGCTTACAATCGGATCTCGGAAACGCTCAGAGGCAATTATTCCGACATTCGTGGTTCTGCGGTGGCCGCAAAGAACGCCTTTGAAGCCAAAAGCCAATATCAGGACCATCGCATTTCCTGGACAGCCAGAAGTCTATTCGTCTATGCTGCAGTGCACCAGGTAACTCGAGGGAGCGGCTCGTCAAGGTGTCCACGTCTAGCGTTGCAACGCAAACATTCCATACGTTGCGGGACTTTTGAAGTAGCATAGTTGCTCCCCCATGCGGTGCTTGCGCCGATGACCCTCGCATACCTTTTACACTCGCCGAGCTTTGCGAAAGCGCGTCGGCTCCCGCGGACGCCGTAGCATTGACTCGAGAACTTGACGTCATTAAGGGAACCTTTCGCGAAAAAACTCTTGCATTCTTTCTCATCCTTAGTGTATCAGCTGTGATCACTGGAAACAGCATACAAAAAGTCATGCATAAAATTCAGTTTCCAAAAGAAACTTATAAAAGCTACACTCTATGGCCAATCGAAGGCGAAAGGCGGAGCCAAAGGCGGGGCATGCAAAGAAGTACGCCTTGGAGCGGCTACGTATCGGGCGACGCAAAAAAATCGGGTCAAAGCATGTGATTTTGGAGAGTAGAGCCAAATCGGCCGATAGAATAGGATGCAGTGGAAGCGTGAGATGTTAAGGCTATTAGGTTGGAAAGAAGTTCTGCGACACTCTTTCCAAAATTTTGTTTCTTTTTAAAAAATCAACAGGAAACATTCATGACTAATAAATGGTAGAGCATTCTCGAGGCTTCAATCTGAGAGATGGATATAAGTGCTGCAGTCAACAGATAACCAAGAAAATTCAAGAAAAACCCCTTCTTCTTCTTCTCTCTAGCGTCAGTCCCGCGCAGTCGCATGGTCCGCTGTCTCTGCCAGTCGTCGCCATTTTAATCTCTCCAAAGCGTCCTCTGCTGTGGCCATGACTTCACTCAGATCTTCCTTGATCACGTCTCTCCACCTCTTCTTTGGTGCTCCTCGCGGTCGCTTGCCTTGCACTTCGAACTCCATCGCTTTCTTTATCGGATGACCTTGCGGCCTCCTCCATAGCATCGGAGGCGCTGCTTACGCATCTTCAGCTGTACAGGAGCAGTTTGCATGACTGCTCTGACCTCCTCGTTCCTGACTCTCTCCAGCCGCGTCCAGCCGCAGGCCCATCTCAGCATCCTCATCTCAGCAGAGTGGATCTGTCTTTCGTGGTTCTTGTTTAGGGGCCAGCACTCGCTGCCGTATAGCATCGCAGGCCTCACGACTGTGTCCGGTACACTTCCATTTAAGCATTCTGAAGCACCTTCGATCGCAGAGGACTCCAGTGGTCTCGCTCCATTTCATGCATGCCGCGTTGCTCCTCTCCATTACTGCCTGGTCCACACTACCGTCGGCTGCCAGGTCGCTACCTAGGTAGCGGAAGTCCTGTGCTCTTTCGATGATCTCACCATGGCTCTCCGCGATCGGCTTTGCACCCTCTTCGGAGCTCAGGAAATTGGTCTTCTTGACATTCAACCGGAGCCCACCTTCTGCATTTTGCCATCTCTGCACCTTGGCCTGAAGTTCTTCTCTGCTTCCTGCTATCAGAGCTATGTCGTCAGCGTAGAGGATCGTCTTTAGTGGTCCTTCCAAGAGCCTCTCCACTAGGACATCTAGTGTTAGGAGAAAGAGGAACGGGCTCAGAGTTGACCTTTGGTGCACCCCAACCGTGATGTCCACCTCCTTTGTTAGACCGTGAAGGGTGCGTATGGCTGCTTTGGCTCCTTCGTACATGTCCCTCACCAGCGAGATCAGGTGTTCTGGCACGTTTCGTTCCTTGAGCGATCTCCATAGTACTGCTCGCGGTAGCCGGTCGGACGCCTTTTGTAGGTCGATTAAAGCTAGGTAGCAAGGCTTGCGCTTTTCGCGATACTTTTCCATCACTTGCCTGGCGATGAAGATGGCATCCGTTGTGGATTTTCAAGGCATTAACCCGTACTGCTCCTGGGAGATCGGGACCAGCTCCTTCAGCTTCGAGTCGACCAGCCGCTCGCACAACTTCAAGGTATGTGCAGTCAATGATCCCGCGCTAGTTGGAGCAGTCCATCACGTCGCCCTTCTGTTTGAAGATGGGAACGATGGTACTTGTCCTCCATGCATCCGGTATCTTTCCTTCCACTGTTACCTTGTTCAGGAAGCTGGTGAGCCACCTTATGCCGTAATCTCCAAGCGCCTTCCATGCCTTGATTGGCACCTGGACCAACCGCCTTCCCAACCTTCATCCTCCCAAGTGCACACCTAATCTCATCCTCAGTCCAGAGTGCGATGGGACCAGCTGTGGCCTCTGCCTGTGAGTTGCTCTTATAGGAGAACTCCTCGTTCATAAGCCCTTATGAAGTAATCTCCCGACCTCCTCTTGACTTCGGCTGGCTTCCTTAGGATGGCACCATCGCTACCTCTTACACTTTTCACCACCCTAATGTCTTGGGTAGCACGATGCCGGGCCTTAGCCAGCCTGAAGACGATTTTCTCTGCGTTTTGCTTCCCAACTTCTCGTACAATGCGTCCATCTCAGTGTTCTTCGCCTTGGCGACAGCAGCCTTGGAAAGCTTCTTGCAACACTTGTAGGTAGCGAAGTTTTCGGGGCTCCCGGTCTTCTGCCAGCGCGTGTATGCCTCTTTCTTTTGCTTCACAACTCGCTCGACCTCCTCGTTCTAGAACCACGCTGCCCTATTTCCTCTGAATCCACCTCGCGTCTCGCCAAGGACCTCCTTGGCACATCGCCTGATGATCTCAGCCGCGTTGCCCCAAGTCCGCTGTACCGACCCGTTAGGATCTGGGAGACCAAATTCCATTACCTTTCACTTGAGGTTTCTCTTTTTCGTTGGTGCAGCTTCCACCAGCGAATTCTCCTCTCGGTTCTTACCCTTGTCTCCTTAGGGACTATTGCAATGTCTGCCAGGAGCGGCCTGTGCTGGGGAGCCAGATCTTCGCCGGAAAGGACTTTGCTATCCTTCGCAGTTTTTGAGTTATGATCTTCTAACCAGCACATGGTCGATTTCCGTCTTTCTCCCTCCACTGCTGGGTTGCCTTTTGGGTCTCCATTTTCGCGAAGAACGTGCTGCAGACTGCTAGGTCGTGAGCTGTAGCCAGGTCCAGAGCCCTCTCTCCCTCAGCGTTCCTCGTTGCTATCCCTCTACCTCCATGCACCCTTTCCAGGCCTCTTCTATCACTGCCGACGTGACCATTCAGGTCACCTGCCATGGTCAGGTAATCCCCTTCCGGAATTGATCTGATGGCATCGTCAAGCCTCAGAGAGAACTCGTCCTTCTCACTCTCGGGGCAACCGGCTTGCGGGCGGTGCGTACACGGAGAATATGGTCTAGTACCCCTCCTTCGCGTCTATCCTCACAGCCATGATACAATCGCTAATCCTCTTCACAGCGAAGACATAGTCCTTGAGCGACTCCACCGCTATGGCCACGCCGTTCCGCTTGGTGTCTTCTCCATTGTAGTAGAGCTTGACACCTTCCCCGATTTCTCTGGCCTTAGCACCTTTCCATCGCGTCTCCTGAAGGCATTGGACTTGGATCCTTGCGCGTCATCAGATCGGCAACCTCTCGGGATTTCCCAGTTAGCGATCCTACGTTCAGAGTCCCTATTCAAACTAGCTTCTTTGGCCGAGTCCGTTCCCTACTCGGTAGCTCTCGCGCACTGACCACAGAACTCGGGCGGGGGTTCTGCGCCCCACTCCGGGTGACGCCCTAGCATTAACACTGATTCTTTTGCGACTTTCAGACATATTTGTTGTGACGGGGGTCTTCATCGGAAGGCCTGTCAACCTGGGCCTGACGCTGGGACTCGAACCATTTTTGCAATTTTGGCAGGGCATGGTTAACCTCGGCAGGGATCGAACTCGCGGTTTTCGGAGGTGCAGACATGAGTCTAAGTTCTTAACCACTCGGCTATCCCTGCCTCAGAACCTCGATCACTGGTAAGCCCGTGCTCTGAGACACTGCGCATAAGAAGCCAGTAGCGTCCTACACTTTCGATTATAGTAAGGGCTCCTACGGAAGCTCATTTACAAATTCTTCGTTATGGGAAGTATTGTATAGGTAGAGGTCTATGCTGCGAAACTCCAGTAGTTGATAGAGGCAGCTCGTCAGGAGCCCTCGTATCGCGATATTTATTTCTTTCATGACCCTACAAATCACCATGATCCGAAATGGGCCCGGTAAGAAATTCTGGATCTGCGGCAGGATTTCCTACCGCTCTTAGCGTAACTGCTTGAGATATAAGTGACTGCCACCTATCCTAGACCTCAAATCATCATCTTAATGACGATATAACTAGACGATTAACTCCAACTCGGACCTAATGTCGCCTCCTTCTTCGAACCACACTCCGCTGGGTTTTGGCAAAGGAGCATCAAGTAATTTTTTGAGAGTTGAAGACAAGCGGACGACACTCATGGAGATACAGGACCGGTCACGAGTTGTAAACAAAAAAGGTGAAATTAAAAACAAAAATTTGAAAAAGTGTTGCAGGACTTTCTTTCCAATCTAACATAAAAAGGCCAGAAAGAGTTTCTAACAAACGCACTCCAATAAACATGTGGAAGCATTCCCGTCGCCAGCAATCGTGACGGATCTGGCGCGGTACTCTAAATGTGTAGCAGCTCTTTTGATTTCTCGAATTTTTCATCGATACAAATGCACTTTTTTGTTATTTTCGTTCTTATTGTGGATGATGAGTCTCAAGCCAGTGATTTGTGGCTGACATAGTATCATGATTTTTTAGTGAAGGATTCCTTTATGACGTGACATGTGTGTTCGTAGGCCAGCTCATGAGGGGAATGTCCACGGTCATCTCAGCTCCAAAAGTGAGCAGTTCTCAGTGGCACCACTTGAGGAACGGACCCCGCCACCAACGCACACTCAACTGTAAATGGTAACATAAAATCATATGTTAAAAATGAGGGAGGTTTGTAGGAATGGGAGATGTAGAATGAACTATTCGAAAGGTGATCTTCATGGGGTCCGCGACTTTTGATGCGTCCGGGGTTGCACGCGGCGAATCGTGCGGCAGGCTGCGCGGCGATCCGGACGAGGCAAGTCTTCGCTGGCTTCTGCGGTGGAATCCAACACGTCAGAACGTGTGCAGATCGCGGATAGAATTCACAAGGCTCCGCGATTCGAATTACATTCCAACGCATAGATATTCAAAGGCAGCAGCAATAAAAGAAGAAAAGGAACAGCTAGGTGCTGTTATAGCGATTGCTGCTGTTGCTGGCGCTTGTTGTTAAGGGGGGGGGGGTAATCTCATAAGCGGAGAGATTCAACCAATTATTGTGTTCAGGACTAAGCCTGAGGGAACGATTTTCTCGTGAAGGATGTGAGCGATTTTTGTTCCCCTGAGCGCATTTCCCTTCTCATGAGCTTAGTTCCAGTGTCACCTTCCAATGACCCTGTTTTGAAAGTTTTCCTCAAGGACACGAGCGCAGCGATTAGCAAAGATATAAAGTTGACAATTAATAACATCTCAGTAAATGACTCCATTTAAGGTACTCCTTATTCATATTTATGATGTGATAATAGTGACATTTCTATGAAGTTTCTCCCTTTCTTCTCCTTTCGCTGAAATCTTCTCACTGACGCCGCTGCATTTCACCGATCTCCGCGAGTGGGAAGTTTCTTCCAAAGCAGAACCTTGTGGATTCTATTCGCGATCTGCACACGTTCTGATGTATTGAATTCCACTGCAGGAGCTCGCGAAGACTTGCCTCGTTCGGATCGCCGCGCAGCCCGCAGAGCAGCCCGCCGCGCGGTTCGCCGCGTGCAACCCCGGAGGCACTAAAAGTCCGTCGCCCATCATGAAATCTGCTGTAGTTCAGGCAAAGAATGCTATTGCTAAGCTGCATTCCGAGCTCACCTTGCGTCGCTTTCAGCAGCATTCGATCGCGATCTGTCCGCAGTGTTACCGCCTTGTTCCAGAGGTCGCTGTAATATCATAGCAGAAAAGTCGCTTTCAACACTGACTACAATCGGCTGTAACTATTAGGTTGTCTCATAAACAGTGTCGTTTTTTTTATCCAAAAAATTTTCATCTAAATCCCCATGCTTTTACATCGCTTTATATACCATTCGAAAGAGAATTGTCTGCTCTATAAAATGCTGTGTTCATCTTCCACCACTGTTTCAGGGTTTTCGAATTTCAGGCCTGCAAAATGGGAGGTACAGCTAACAGAAATTGACCAAACCGACAACTATCACTAACTTTATCTTCCCTTGGGTGAAACCAATCAATGATGTAACCTCTACTTACACATGACCTCTTCTAAACAGTACACTATTAGGTTTCCCAACAAGTCGCGTCGTTCCATTTCCAGACGTGGTTTTTCCACCAGAATTCGACGGTCGAGCACCATTACCTGAGATCTAGCTCGAAATTTTTTGACAGTCGAGACATTGAAAAACTAGTAGAATTCTAAGGAGAAGTTATGACTTAGTTAGGAATGTGCGTGTGGTTGATTTTCTCATCATCTCAAAGATAATTTTTTTCAAAGAAATGCGGTCACTTTCGTGAATAGGGCACCCTATTCCTGAACACCCAAATACCGAACTAATTACCAACAAACATCAAAACAAAACGAATGAGCGAATAGAGCAAAAGAAGTGCCCACAAAAGGAGCACCACCCCTTATGAAACAATGGCGTTTACGAGGAACAATTTTAATTTGAAAATTGATATGACTTATCGATCAGCCAATTCGAAAAGAAACACGACAAAGCTTTTTCGGCAACCTAAGAGTGGAATGTTTAAAAGAGGTCATGGGTAAGTAGAGGGTACATCATTGATTGATTTTTGTCAATAGAAGATAGAGTCAAAGTTAGTCGTCGGTTTGGTCAATTTTTGTCGGCTGGACCTTCCATTTCGCTTGCCTGACATTTGAAAACCTTGGAGCAGAGGTTGAAGCGGAACATAGCATTTTATAGAGCAAACAATTCTCTTCCGAATGGTATATAAAGCGATGTAAAAGCAGGGGATTTAGATAAAAAAAATTTTGGATGAAAAAAACGACACTATTTATGAGACAATCTAATACACAATGCAATATACCTTTTCTTATTATACTCTTTAGCACCTTTCAGAATTGAAGAAGCAATGGGAGAATCAATGGGATCTGGACTCCTCGAAACTTCTGGGAGTGAATTGAACAGTGAGCAAATTGGTGCATTGTGGTTGCCTTGTGATGAAGCAGTGGGGTTTCCTTAAGCAGATCTCATTAAGAGCGTGGATCACTTGGTCAAAAATTAAAGGGTAGATTATAAAATTATTTCGATTCCGTACTCTACCGCACGCATAACATGGCTGGCTTTAGCGGAACAGGACAACCTGCAGAATACTAAAAACACGTATAACACATGAGAATAATTGGATACATGAGAAACCAATTCTGAGATGTCTAAATGCGTCATTGGAGTACAGAGGTTGATCAAATTCGCTGCAGCTAATCAAGTGGTGCACACAATAGCATGGAGGCGAAACTTATCATGACTCCGTGGACATTTAGCATGACATCGAATTCGGACAATTTAGCGACTTAATTGTTTTCTACGCTATCATTATCGCCATCACTATCAGCAGTGTGGAACATGATCAGTATATTATAATTAACGCTTGACTACTTTTTGAAGGAGATTCACCGCTGGTCCAAGTTCCGATAGTTGATCTGCTCTCTTGATAGGGTGTAGCGGGACATTCTCACTTGCTGAGAAGCCGATTTATTTTTTGAAAGACTCTAAACTCTAAAAGTAGCGGCAACCGACAAGGGGAGGTGCTTCAGGGCATGCAACACTTCCTGAAAATCGTTTAATTGCATGATATAGGGGAATGTGCACTAAACACAGAACTACGGCCTATTTCCACTAAATGGCCCTCCGAACGCCAAATAAGTAATGGAAATGATTTCGTCAGAAACTGCAATTTTGCATAGTAAACGTAGTGCGTTCCATTCATGGCGTGGACCGCTGAAGGGTTTTCGCAAGCTGTGTATCGAAAACAAAGTGAAGTTTGATCAAGTGAAAAGTGTCGTATTGTCATGTCGAGGACAAGCAAAAAAGTTGTGCCGTCGAAATGGCGCCAGACAGCGGCGACTCCAAAAAACAATGCCATATTTGTGACCAAAGCTCTGATATATGTACCTCCATAGTCAAAGTTCCGAAGAGCATCGCATTTTTAACCTAACTCCGAAAATTGGCTTCAGACATGAGCACCAAAACTAGCAGAAAACTACGGCATTGTGGGTGACCCTCCAGCCATCATTAGCTTCATTGTGCAACATTTCTCATGTCTTGAAGACGACTTAGAGGAGGTCATTTCCAAGAAGTTCGCCGCGGGCCTGACGTGCTACCGTTTTCCGGTCTCTATTTCATTTCGGAGCCGAATCATGAGGTTTGTGAGAACCACAATCGAGCTGTGTATCTTCGTGGCAAACTCCGCCTACTTTGACGCATGCCTCGCCCACCAATAGCAGTTGACTTTCATCTCTTCCCCAACTTCCAACCTACTTTTTCTCAGCCCTGGAACCTCTTGAAACCAAGTTATGAAGTTTCGTGACAAGCTCCGCCCACATTACGCATATCCCGCCCTCCAGCAACAGCTCACCTCCTTCCCTCGCCAACCCTTATCCACTTTTTTCCCGGTTTCTGGGGCTTCTAGGAACCGGCTTATAAGCCTGGTTGCAAACTCCGCCCACCTTGGTGTACGCAAGGCCCAACCTTGACATTCAGCTTCCCCTCCCCTTTTAGCTTTTATCCACTGTTTTTCGGCCTCTAAGTCACCCAGGAAGCGACTTATGAGCTTTTGTAGGAAGTGTCGTCTACCTCAAGAGATGCCCCGCCCATCGTGGGCGGGCCTCTGCTCGCATCATGCTGTAAGTCCCTTGGACACTGCTTCCCTATACTTACTTCTTTTCTGTTCAGTAGGCCTCCTCCTAACCGAGTAATGAATAATTTCACTGAGCACCGCTTTTTTAGAGAACGGAGATTGAATCGGAGAGACCAAAGGTGTGTCTTCCGATTCAATCTGGCTTACCAACGCACACCTATATCCACTTTTGTCCCCAGTCTCGAGGCTGTTTTCTGACTGAATTTGAAATCATGGTCCTCAGTACCGCTTATTTCGATGCACGCCACGCTCACTGTGGGCGGGGCTCCGCTTAGCTGATGTGTGTTTCTTACCTCTCGAGGTATGGTGCACCCATCCCGAACTTGACGCGGATCCTGTGGGTTGTTATTCGCTCAGTACCGAATTTCGTGACAGACGGACAGACAGACAGACAGACAGACAGACAGACAGACAGACAACTTAGCGCCGTTATAATGGATAATTGAAAGGAATGCCATTCAAATCACGGATAATGCCTGCCAAAGATGTCAGACACTGTTTTTGTTTTGCATAATCATACTTTTCACACTTCTAGGTAAAATTTGATTTCACTTCAAGGCATGTGATTGACGGATAACACGGGCACCTATGTGAGAGTTGTGTCCAGACTTTTTCAATGTTTCTCCACTCTTCCTTTACTCTGGCAACATAGGGAAGCGCTGGTGAATCCGCAAGGGTAGAATTGTTTATCGACGTTTTTCAGACAAAAGAGGAAACTTGCGAAGTGTCGTTCTCACAATCTCGCGCTTGTCGCCCGCACCTGCTCGGCTGGGCTCTTCCTTTGATACATTCAGGAAATTGTTCCCCAGATTTGGAGGCAGAATGGATGTCAGCACTTGAAATACGCTAAAGGATAAGATAAGTCTCATCACAAATGATACCTCGACCTAATTTCTTCCTTTGTAAGATTCTGTTTTTCCAGTTATTTTCCCGTCAAACCATGATTCACTGTGTCACTGTCATATCACTCGAGTGATTAAAGTAAACAAACAGATACTAACCTTGAAACGTATTGAAAACAGTGTATTCGTTGTCGAAATAGGCTGAAGTGGTTACTCCAAGTATAGACTCTCTGGCGCGTAATACATTCAGCATGTTCTCCTCATTAGACCTGATGGAGATTGCCTGAATATGAAGTGTGCGATAAATAATAAGGTAACAAATATTATTATGTGGCGCAGAAAGTTCGGTTTGCAACGAAATGTGATGAAACTCTGCACATATAAACTTTGTGTCGTAAGAAAGCAAATGCTACAAGATGGTTAGAGGTTGTTTCTAGCACAATTTTGCGCTTTCAAAAACGTGAACGCACGGTTTCTTGAAGATGGCCCAAAAGTCCGTTTAAGGTCGATGTCATAGTTTGCGAATCGAGCGAATCGCTGTCCGAACGTTGCGAAAGCGAATCGAACGTTGCACCAGCGCGACCGATGCACCAGCGAGTCGAACTATGTACCAAGGAGTCAAACGATGTACCAGCGACTCAATAGTGGCGGGACCCAACGTTTAAAGGAAGCCCGCCACTTTCAAAAAAGGTTCACTGTCACGTGACACTGGTTGAAAGTGGCAGGGTTCCTCTAAACGTTGGGTCCCGCCACTTTTTTGTCGCTGGTGCAACGTTCCATTCGCTGGCGCAACGCTCGATTCGCAAACTAGACATCGGCCTGAAGGCTTCTTCACCGCAACAGTTGTGGTGCATTTAAAGTGCTCAACTCTTCTGTAGGCTGACAAAACAAGGAAGTCACCTGTTCATATATGGTGTGATGAGAGCTAAGTGAACTACAGTGAAAAAAAGCAGGAGAACCCGTGTAAGATCCTCAGAACACAAACCCCTCTTGCATAGCTGCACACAATCCAGGGAGAAGAACGTGTCTGAACGTGTTGAACAACTGTTAGCCCCATGCCATCAATCAGCACGGCTAAAAAATTTAGCAGAGAAAATTGTTTGCTCTTAGTTTTTTTAATATTCTCTGTTTTTTTTTGCTTGTTTTTCATTTGATTTTTGGATGCTCATCAGTTTGAGTAACGATGTTCCCGATAGTGCTCGTATCGTAGGCTTTAGTGTTGATCTTCACAGTGGAAATTTGCTAAATATTGCTCTTGCTTCAAACAACTTCAGACGTTAAGCTTTTGCGTTGCTGAGGAAGGTCAGGAAATGTGGGTGGGCTCAGCAAGGTTGCGGCGGCGTCAATGCTCGTCTCTGGCTCTCAGCTCCTATCAAATCATTCCGCCACTTCTGCACATGCTCCACGCTTTCGCACCACTGCATATTTCATAGAAAAAGGAAAATTTCGACCAGAATCTGACTTAGCCTTTAAAGCTTTCCGAGTTTTCTTGTGAATGGGCCTCAGGTAAAAACTCCGGAATATTGGCTCTGCATAGCAGTTCCAGCGTTTCTTTGATTTGCGAGCCAAGGTGCAGTAGTGTTTAAGTGACTAAGTAGTACTCTCAAAACAATTTTTCACTGACAGCATATCCTCTTCAGAGTACCGATGACGTGAACCCTCCAGTAACGTGAAATCCTTTTCTGATATCCACCGCAAAAAAGAAGAAATGACTTTGCGAGAAACGATCTAAACCTTCTGTTGGTGGTGATGTCCGTTCCTCCAAGTGGTGCCACTGGAAACTGCTCACTTTTGTGAGCTGAGCCGACCACGGACATTCGAATGCAGGCGACAGGCCCCCGTGAGGCCGGCCTACGAACACCCAAGTCACATCACAATGTCAATGTCGCTACAAGTATCTCGAGATAATGCTACGGCGTCCGCGGGAGCCGACGCGCACTCGCAAAGCCCGGCGGGTGTGAAAAGTATGCTGCGAGGGTCTCCGGTGCAAGGACGGCATCGGGGGGCAACTAGGCTAGTCCAAAAGTCTCGCAACGTAGGAAGACTCGCGTTGCAACGTTAAATTTCGGTACATTAACGGGACGCTCGCACGCGTTAGCAGAAGCTCTGGAGCGCCGAAGAATTGATTTCTGTGCCGTGCAGGAAACGAGGTGGTCCTGCTGCAAGTCGAGGGACATTGGCCGCGGCTTTAAGGCCGTTCTATGTGGCGGTCCCAGAACCACCAATGGCGTCGGGATGATTGTCTCTGAACGCTTTCGTGATTCGATAGTAAGTTGGAGCGCTTCGACGACCGTTTAATGAAGATCGTGTCGTCATGGAACATCAAAAATACCATTTCTTCTCTGCCGACTCCTCCGCAGACTGGATGCTCGAGCAAAACAAGGACAAGTTCTGGAACCTGCTTGATGAGAAGACAGCTGAGGTACCGTCACAAGAAGCCATAATTGTTGCCGGTGACCTCAATGGCCACGTGGGCGCTACGAAAAGACGTTATAGCTGTTCATGGTGGTTTTGGTTATGGGTCACGTAATACTGATGGCGAACGAATTCTTGAATATGCAGACTCGCATAATCTCGCCATAGTAAACACGAAATTTCGAAACGTGACTCACATCTTATCACATTTCTATAGCGGTAAAACCAGAACACAAATCGATTTTGTCCTTGTTAGGCCACCGTGATCAAGGGCTCGTAACGGACGCAAAAGTAGTATCTTATGAAACGGTCGTCACACAACACCGACCATTGATTTGTACGCCAAAAATCGCCCCCACCGAGACCGAAACTAGCCGAAGATGTGGCCAGCGAGAATCAAGTGGTGGCGACTGAAGGAGAAAGAAGCGGCCGTCGTTTCCCGCATTCGATTGCCAGCGCAGGTAACGACTGTCGGCGAAACTTGGAAAGGTGCTGCTGAAGCGATCACCAGGTTGCGCGAGTCCGAGCTCGGCATGACGAAGCCGACGGAGAAAGGTTGATAAGCAAACATGCTGTGGACGGATCAAGTTAAGGGAGAAAGTAAGAGAGAAGAAAAAGCGCTACCACGCCTTTCTTTCGCAGAAGACAGCCGGTTGCTGGCGCGCTATCAGATAGCGAAGAAGAGGGCAAAGAAGGCCGTTGTTCTGCGAAAGCAGCTCATTTTGGCGATCGTACCC